>JAMKQA010023083.1:0-14832 GCA_024699735.1 Posidonia australis
ACTTACTGCCTACAGCAAACACCATCCTTCTGCAACCTCAAAATGGGGGTATCTTGTCAACCCTGAGCATCGGTCTTGGTTCCCTTCGTCCCTCGACCTCGCTCAGGGAGGGGCATCTGTAGACACCCCGATTTTGAGGTAACTCATTTATAAGGCTCCAATTGTTGCTTTGGATACGGCTGACCCTTGGACCAATCTCTAAGCCCATAGCAAGCCCGCAACCCATTTAGAAACCAGACCAATAGGGGAGAGCACCAACCCAGCACACCAACCTAGCACATCAACCTAACGCACTTCCCTAGCACACATAGGTGGCGCACTTAGCCAGCGCGCATTCCTGGCGCACAACGCTGCGCAGGCTGCGGCTGCTGGCTTTCCACCTTCCTTGGTTGTTACTTCCAGCAGCGAATGTGCCGTGGAATATTCCAGGCTCTTCGTCTGCGATACCCTCCTTATACCCGTAAGTCATCCCTGAGAGCTACCTATAAAAGGACCCCCATAGGCACCCTTTTGAAGAGGACGAAATCCTGAGAATTGAGAATCCTAAGTAGAAATCCCTGCACCCAGCCATTTTCTACTCTAAAACCCGACCTCTGTACGAGCTTCTCTGCCAGTCCAGCAACCTGTTTTCATTCCCTGGAGCACCCCCTTGCGTCCTAAAGCCTTCCAAAGCAACAAGGGTTTTCTTATCTCTGATATCGCAAAGAAGGAACACATCGTGAGGTAGGCATTCAGCCTCCCCTTTTTAACTTCTTGACGGCATTTTAGAACTGAATAAAGCATGCTTAAAACTCTACGAATGATCTGTTTTATTCCATGTTTATGATGTTTTTCATGATATCATGCTTGTTCTTTCTATGCAAATAATCTTCATGCAAATCTACGTTGGCACTTCTAGCATGTAATCAACATGTGTTGTTGTTCCATGTTTAATATTTTTACCATGCACCATGTATTCTCTTGCACGTAGACACATGCACATTTGATCAACATTTACACATGTTTTGATTCGTTTTATCCAGATCATGCTTGTTCTTAAGTATTTCACACATTTTCATGCCTGAATCCATTCACTCACTTTGGTTTCAAATGCTTTGTTTTCATGATGATCCTTGATCCTGTGCACTTGCAGCATGTTTCCCAGTTTTTATCATAGCATAGCCTCTTTTAGCACTTGCATAGATCCTCCTGGTATCTCTGCTGGGTGGGTTCGGGATCGGGTCATAGTCTGATCCAGAATCCCTGGGGCGCATATCCCTGTCGCACCTAACCTGCGCACCAGTCTGGCGCACTCAGCAGGCGCACCAGACTTGCCAGAGATCAGAGCACTTGCATTAGCATCATACTTGCATGGCTTTATCGTAGAGTTTTGAGCTTGTTTCTTTCTGATTGATTCTCTAGTCTGCCCAGATGCCTTCAGCTTGTTTTCAGCTTTCAATCAAACTGTTTTCCATTTGCTTTTTCTGCTTTGTTATTCAGCTCCAGGCTGAATCTGGTAGACTAATTGCACCTTACTCCCTTGTGAGAATCATGTGTATCAGTCCATCATCCAGAGGCTTGGCTGAATCATGTTTTCTGCATCTAGTTCAGATAGATGAGATCATGTGTGAGGCTTCAGGCCCTTGAGCTCAAGGTCATTGCATTGCATTTGCATTTTTAAATCGGTTAAGGCTTGTTTTCCAAGTTTCTCCAGAATGATTTCTACTGCATGCTTTTCCAGAGTGCACCCTCTGATGTTTTGCTTTACCTGGCTTTTCTGTTTTGCCTCTGCATATATTACTGGCCCACCTAGACGCACATAGGTGGCGCTCCAGACTGAAGCACCAGTCTGGCGCACCAAATAGGCGCAGAATCCTGTTTTCAGTAGCACACAACATGTTTTTCATGTGTTTTTCTTGCTTTCTCGACCTAATTTGCTTCTGGGTTTTCATCTGATTTTCTTCCTTGTTGCATTAGGAAGGCACATCTCTGTTTTCAGCTGTTTTTCTGCATCTTAGCTCGCATTTAGGCATATAGTAAGCAAGGATGATAAATCACTCAAGATATTAGACCCCTGATCTTATTATGCAATACTCTTGCATCAACTCTTGGCCCGGCACACGAGCGAAATTTCTGAGCATTAGGACACACCCCTACACATCATGCACCTATATTCTAGACAACACTCATTAGCATGGCATGGCATATCGCCTTCGGGCGTACAGCAAAAGGCTGAAAAGCCGACATTTCATTTGCAAAAGAGAAATCATTAGAAGATCGATTTGTCGGGCGTGCGAGGGTGCCTAACACCTTCTTCGCACGTAACAGGGATCCTTACCCGCATTTCTGGTTTTACGCAGCCCCTTTTTATTTTGTTTGCATGATTTTTCATGTGTTTTATGGTTTTCCTCGTCTTCCATAATAGACTAGGTGGCGACTCCTGCATTTTGCAGTTTTTTTCCCCTTTTCTTTTTGCTGTGGCTTTGCCACCACTTTGGCACACATACCACCTACCCGTGTGGGCCACCCCGTCGGCATGGTTACAACAAGGTACGCCTCCTCACAGTGTCCTCCACACACGGTGCTCAGGAGGGAGTATCAAACCTCCACACCCGACAACACCCGAGCCTCAGTGCTCACAGCGACAGCAGGAGTATCATACCTCCCTGTCATGCCACAAGACACCTCAACCCGCGGACCACAACCCTAGCATTGAGACGACAGTCAAGGAGTCTCATACCTCTAGGACCTGACGCCCCTAAACCTCAGGTATCTCGGCGCCCGACCTCAACCAGGGAGTCGTGCCCAACCACCTGAGAATGTCGTCACATTCCCTGGTCCCGACGACACGGTCCCACACTGTCTCGGCCAGCACACAGAAAATCAGGAAAACATTTTCCAAAATAGGCCAATTATTCCCTGAAATCCATTTTCCAGACTATTTTCGTATCTTTTGACGATTCTTCCAAAACCTCGGCAAAGCGACACGTCTGGTGTCCCAATGGACCACTGCTGATGACCCACAATCTCATCTCAAAGGGACAAAACACAGCAATCTAGAGTGCCCTCAGAAAAACACATTTTATAAACACATTTGGGCCTAGACTCGGCATGCTGAAAACAGGTTCGGTATGCCGAAAACCCCTAGTTCGGTAGGCTGATCTGGATCGGTCGACCGAATCAGGTCAACAGTCAACACTCAGGCCAAATTTGGTATACCGTTTGAAATCGGACTATCGAATCTTGACCAAAGAACCAAAACTGATAGAAAAAATGGTATACCGAAATGGTTCGGTATGTCGAATTCTGCGAAACCAGAAAACCCCCAAACCCTATCGTCCGAAATCACCCCAATTAGGTCCTTGGATCGAACCTCCTAGAAAAACACCAAAAATCTTGCATAAAATATATGGTGTAGACCCTTGATTCTACTCTGAAACACAACAAACAAAACTAAAATCCATTCACCATGCATCAAGATATAAAATCGGAAAGACAGAAGGGTCAAAACGACTCAAAACGCACCAACTGTCATAAATGCCAATACATTCACCATAAATTCACAATAAATCACCATAAATGATAGGAAAGTAAATTTACCTAGATTCCATGCAATCCTAGCATTTTCTACCAATTTCACGCTCTCTATTACACGAGGTGGAGATGCATACCTGAAAACGCCACCGAAGATTCTCAACTGACTTCGGCGAACTCCGGCGACCACGACCTCGCCACGACCACGAGAGCACGCCACGCAAGCTCCGCGCACCACTCCGAGCAACCACAGCCCTCCGCTTCGCTCCCTCGATCTCTCTCTCTCTGTCAGCGCACGTGCGAAGGAAGAACAGGGGAAACAGAGGATGTCAGGTGGAAGGAGAAGGGGAAAGGAGGAGGAAGGAGAAGGAAGAGTGGGGAGGAAGAGAAAGAAGGTGGGGGAGGAGGAGGGATGCACTGCCGAGGAGGAAGGGAAAGGAAGAAGAATGAAGGAGGAGACAGTGATGGCGACGGAGGAGAGCGGTGCGGCTTATAAAGCCTGCGCTCGTAGTAGTTGGAAACGTGCCCACCTACGCATCTCAGCCACCGACACACCGCACGAGCAACCAACCACATCACCAACCACCAGCCACAACCAACAGCCCACGAATGAGGGAGCCATGGGGACCCCACACCTGGGCCCCACACGGACCCACACCCGGGCCCCACACACACAGTGCCACAATGCACAGTGCCAAACCACACACAAGGACACACAAACAAAAGCCAGCCCACGAGGCCCAAGCCCAAAAACATAGAACTGCACAATGGGCCTCAGAACAGTAACACCTGTCGAGGAATAAAATTCATAAAATGTAAAAAATTACAAAATGAATTTTACGGGTGTTACATCCTAACCCCCTTAAAAGAAGATTTCACCCTCGAAATCACTAGGCGAAAAGATACGGGTACTTGGCTAGGATGGCTTCCTCACGTTCCCACGTGGCCTCCTCGGCTCCACGATGCAGCCACCACACCAAGACCAGCGGAATCACCTTGTTCCGCAGCACCTGCTTTTTGCGATCAACAATCTCGTCGGCATCCTCCACAAAGGACAGATCATCCTAGAGCCCTTATAGCTGAACTGGGATCACATGAGAAACGTCGGCCAGACGCTTCCTCAGCATGGAGACATGGAACACGTCGTGCACGGACGGCATCTCTAGTGGTAGATCCAATTGATAAGCAACCTCATTAATCCCTTGGGTGATTTGGTACGGGCCAATATAGCGAGGACTCAGCTTGCCACGCTTCCCGAATCGCACGATACCCTTGGTCGACGACACCTTCAGGAACACATAATCTCCCACCAGAAACTCCAACGGTCTCCGCCTCTTCTCAGCATAGCTCTTTTGCCGACTCTGTGCAGCCAACAGCTTGCTCCGGATCAAATCCACCTTGTCCGCATACAGCTGCACAAGCTCAGGACCAATCAACTGACGCTCGCCCACCTCGCTCCAGCAAACCGGCGATCTGCATGGCCTACCATACAAAGCTTCGTACGACGCCATCCCGATGCTCGAGTGATAGCTATTGTTGTAGGCAAACTCAATCAACAGCAAATGATCCTCCCAACTCCCTTGAAAGTCTAAGGCACATGCTCTGAGCATATCCTCTAACGTCTGGATAGTCCTTTCTGTCTGACCATCCGACTGAGGATGAAATGCCGTGCTATAGTTGAACACAGTGCCAAAGGCCTCCTACAGAGTTCTCGAGAACCTTGAGGTGAACCTCGTGTCTCTGTCCGACACGATGGACACTGGAACACCATGCAACCTCACCACCTCGAAGACATACAACTCCGCCAAGCGGTGCATCGGAAGCTTTACTCGAATGGCCAAGAAGTGAGCATACTCGGTTAGCCGAACCACGATCACCCACACAGTGTCGTTCTTCCTTTGAGTCCACAGCAAACCAGTCACGAAGTCCATCGAGATGTGCTCCCACTTCCACATAGGAACATCCAACGACTGCAAGGTCCCTCCAGGTCTCTGGTGCTCTTCCTTGACCAACTGGCAGGTAGTACACCTCGCCACATGGTCAGCAACATCTCTCGTCATGTCAGGCCACCAAAAGTTCCGCTTCAGGTCTCGGTACATCTTCGTACTACCAGGGTGAATAGTGTACCTAGACCGATGCGCTTCATCTAACAACCTCTGCCTGGCCTCCTCATGTTGGGGCACATACAAACACATATCATCTCTCAGTTCTCCATATGCCCCAACAGAGAAATGAGGCTCTCCACCATCCTCGAGTTTCTCAAACACAGCCTGAACAAACGGATCCAGCTGTTGACAGGCTTCAATAATCTCTAACAGCTTCGGGCGAACAGACAAGTTGGCCACCCAGGCACAAACCATTCCCCGTACTTGCCTCTTCGGCCTACAGCTCACCAAATCCTCCAACATGGTCCACTCCTTGACCATCAAGCTCGCCATCACGTGCGTACGTCGACTTAGGGCATCGGCGACCACGTTGGCCTTACTAGGATGGTAGGATAGGCTGAAATCATAATTCTTCAAATACTCCACCTAGCAGCGCTGCCTCAGATTGAAGTCCCTCGGCATGAAGATATACTTCAGGCTCTGATGATCGGTGAAGACCTTAAACTGCTCCCCATAGAGATAGTGTCGCCAGAGCTTGAGAGCGAACACTACGGTAGCCATCTCCAAATCATGGGTTGGTTAGTTATTCTCATGGTCCTTCAGCTGGCGCGAAGCATATGCGATGACATTACCATGCTAAAACCAGACGAGACTTTAGCTCTTGGAAACTCGCCTCGCAATTCTAGTCCCAGCAAAAAGGAACACCCTTCCTGATCAACTCTGTCAAAGGCACGGCTATGGAGGAGAAATCCCTGATAAACCTCCTATAATAGCCCTCCAGACCCAAGAAACTCCTGATCTCCGACACAGTCCTGGGTCGCCCCAGCTACTCACTACCTTAACCTTGGCAGGATCCACTCTGATGCCTTCTCCCAAGATCAGATGGCCTAGGAACATGACTTCGCTCAGTTAGAACTCACACTTGGAGAATTTGGCGTACTGCTGATGACGCCTCAGAGTTTCCAAAACTGCCCTCAGGTGCAAGGCGTGAGTCTCAACATTAGGAGAATAAACCAGCACGTCATCAACAAAAACCAGAACGAACTGGTCCAGAAAAGGGCTGAAAATCCAGTTCATCAGATCCATGAATGCAACCGGTGCATTAGTCAAGCCGAAAGGAATGACTGTGAACTCGTAATTTTCGTACCACGTCCGAAAAGCAGTCTTCTGAATGTCTGGGTCTCAGATCCTCAACTGGTGATACCCTGACCTCAGATCAATCTTCGAGAACACCGATGCAGACCGCAATTGGTCGAACAGGTCATCAATGCAGGGCAGGGGATACTTGTTCTTCACCGTTATTTGGTTTAGCATTCGATAGTCTATACACAGTCGGAGCGAAGCATCCTTCTTGCGGACGAACAAGACAAGCGCTCCCCATGGAGACACACTCGGCCTGATAAACCCCTTGTCCAGTAACTCCTGCAACTGAGTCTTGAGCTCTCGCAATTCTGCTGGCGCCATGTGATAAGGAGGCTTCAACACAGCACCAGAATTAAGGTTCAGATCGATCGAGAACTCTACTTCCCGATGAGGTGGCATACCAGGCAAATCGTCAGGGAAAACGTCGAGATATTCACACACCACAGAGATGTTGTGAACACCCAACTCAGGATAAATGGAGGTAACTATACTGGCTAGATACCCCACGCAACCCTTGACCAAAGACTTATAACCATTCATAACTGAAATGACAAGCTTAGGCTCACCCTGACACCCACCTTGCACAAAGAAAGACTCATCCTCAGGAGACCCAAAATAAACTCTCCTCCGAGCACTGTCGATCAAAGCGGACTGTTGTGCCAACCAATCCATGCTGAGTATCACATCGTACTCCTACATGTCCATCACGATCAGGCTGGCATCGAACTCTCTGCCATTCAGCGTCAAGTCGACAGACCGCAGATACCTCCATGCCAAACAATGCTCCCCTAGTGGCGTCACCACGCTGAGATAAAAGGCCAGTCTAGCTGGTCTCTCTCCCAACACCACCGCGAAAGACTCAGAGATAAAGGAGAAAGAACTCCCTGAGTCAAACAATACTTTGGCCATTCTTCCAGCCACAATAAAAGAACCTGATGGCCAAACAAAACAACACCACACATCCATACAATCAGGCTGATGTCCAGATTACAAGGAGATTACAACATATCTCAGAGGGTTACAGAACCAACTATTCATCCTTACCCTCAACAACATCTCCTGAAGACCCAGCGCTTGGAGTTGCGATGGTGAACACCCGTCCCCTACTCGACTGCTGTGGTGCGCTTCCTGCCTTCTTAGGCGGTTCCAGACAAGATCTCTGAATGTGTCCCGCCTTCCTACAAGTGTAGCACACCACAAGAACTGAGGTCTGCCTAGGTTAAGGACAATATGCAGCGATGTGGCCCACCTGACCACAGTTGAAGCACTGGTTCCCACTGGGAGCACTGGACATTGTCTGAGTGAGGCCAGCTCGCCACCCCCAGCAAAACTTCGCTGGCCTACAGAGGAAACACTGGACCTCGCCTTCTGCTTCTTCCCAGGGCTACCCAAATTGCTGGCACTTGGAGGACCAGAGAAAGAGAATCGGGAGGTAAAAGAAGACTTACCCTTCCCTTTGGGACGACTCTCCAAAAACATCTGATGCCCCGCCTCAAAGCGGTAAGCCATCCCAACCAGGTCCTCCACAGTGTGGCACTTACAACCCATCACCTTCACCAGTAGCCCAGGGTTCAAGCCATCTAGAAACCTCTGCGCCCGCTCCTCCTCAGACTCATAGGCAGGAGCAAAGCGTTCTAGCAGGGCGAACTCAGTCTCATACTCGAGCACCGACATCGTGCCCTGCTCTAGACTCTAGAAATCTCGGCAAAGTTGCTCCTTCACATCAGAGGGAAAATACTTGTCATAGAAGGCCGCTTTGAAATCCTTCCACTGGATGCTAACAGTGACTGAGTCTGGGAACTTCAACCGCCTCACAGACCTCCACCACCTATTTGCCTCACCATCCAGCAGGTAGGTCGCCAGCCGCACCCAATGCTCCTCTGGGCACGCCAAGCTCTTTAGCAACTTCACCACCTTCTCCAGCCAGGCCTCACTCTCCTCAACACTGACATTGCCCATGAACGACGGCGGACAAAGCTTCGTGAACTGGTTCAGCCACGGGTCACCCGACGGTCCACTGGCACTACTCTTGCCGAACGCGTGGGAAATCTCGTGTGCCAAGCTCTTCAGTTCCTCACGAACTGCCTTCCATCCGCCTACGTCCTCTCGGGACTCGGTCTCCAAGACAGGGGCCTTGCCCATACGACCACGAGAAGGCATCCTGCTAAATAAAGGCAAAGTACCTGCACCACAAACAAAGCAACAACTAGAAAACCATGGCGAAAATCAAGTGCAGACCCTACCATGCATGCAAAACCTATGGAGTCTCTAGACCGGACACCCTAGGTGTAGTGCAACCTAGTGAACTTGGAGCTCTGATACCAGATCTTTCACGCCCCAAATTTTCCACAATAATTTAAACAAATTAAATTACGGGAAAATTAAAGCGAAACAGTAAATATCAAACTACCAAGAACCTGTGTGTGCGGCTAGGGGACTCCGATCTATATGCACTACGCTAAACCAGTCGCATGTCTGCACCTGTAAACCAAAACCACAACGAAAATGCATGAGTGACCAAAGTCACCTAGTACGCACCCCACGAAAACTGCGGAAAACAAAACCACAATCTATTTTCCTTTTAAATTCCTTTTGCAAACCATTTTCTCAAAAGCTCATAAATCAGGCCCCCACCGGCCAAAACCACAAACCAAGGCTTTACTAGCCCAAAGTCACAAGCAAAGGCCCTCAATGGACAAAACCACACACAGTGAGTTGGGAAGCCCTGCACCAGGAAACCTAACTCTGGCCACACGCAGTCCACTGAGGAGCGACCCCAACGTTCTGCACTGCCATGGTGACGACCATCTTGTGTAGGAGCGTTCACCGTCCCGCGATTCCCCTCTCTTAGGAGAACCCTCAAAAGCTAACCCCTCCCTAGGAAGGCTATCCTGTCTCTCAGGACGCTACCAGCTATGGGACACGTGTTCCATCGACATTGGCCACCACAGGGTACGCCTCCTCATGGCGTCCTCCACACACAGTGCTCAGGAGGGAGTATCAAACCTCCACACCTGACAACACCCGAGCCTCAGTGCTCATAGCGACAGTAGGAGTATCATACCTCCTTGTCATGCCACAAGACACCTCAACCCGCGGACCACAACCCTAGCCTTGAGACGACAGTGAAGGAGTCTCATACCTCCAGGACCCGACGCCCCTAAACCTCAGGTATCTCGGCACCCGACCTCAACCAGGGAGTCGTGCCTGACCACCCGAGAATGTCGTCACATTCCCTGGTCCCGACGACACGGTCCCACACTATCTCGGCCCGCACACAGAAAATCAAGAAAACATTTTCCAAAACAGGCAAACTATTCCCTACAATCCATTTTCCAGACTATTTTCATATCTTTTGAAAATTCTTCCAAAACCTCGGTAAAGCGACGTGTCAAGTGTCCCAGTGGACCACTGCTAACGGCCCATAATCCCATCTTAAAGGGAAAAAAACACGACAATCCAGAATGCCCTCAGAAAAACACATTTGGGTCGAGATTCGGCACGCCGAAAACCCCTAGTTTGGTAGGTCGATCTGGATCGATCGACCGAATCAGTTCAACGGTCTACACTCAGGCCAAATTTGGTATACCGTCTAAAATCAGACGACCGAATCTCGACTAGAGGACCAAAACTGAAAGGAAAAATGGTATACCGAAATGGTTCGATATGCCAAAATGGTTTGGTATGCCGAAATGGTTCGGTATGCCGAAATGGTTCGGTATGCTGAATTCTGCGAAACCAGAAAACGACCCAAACTCTACCGTCCAAAATCGCCCCAACTGGGACCTCCGATTGGACCTCCTAAACAAACACCAAAAATCTTACATAAAACATATGGTGTAGACCCTTAATTCTACTCCAAAACCAAACAAACAAAGCTAAAATCCATTCACCATGCATCAAGATATAAAATCGGAAAAATAGAAAGGTCAAAACGACCCAAAACACACCAACCATCGTAAATGCCAATAAATTAGCAATAAATCACCATAAATGCTAGGAAAGTAAATTTACATAGATTCGATGCAATCCTAGCATTTTCTACCAATTTCATGCTCTATATTACATGAGGTGGAGATGCGTACTTGAAAACGCCTCCAACGATTCTCAATTGACTCTGGCGAACTCCGGCGACCATGGCCTCGCCACGACCACGGGAGCACACCACACAAGCTCCGCGCACCACTCCAAGCAACCACAACCCTCTGCTTCGCTCGCTCGATCTCTCTCTCTCTCCGTCGGCGCACGCGCGAAGGAAGAACAGTGGGAAACAGAGGAGGTCAGGTGGAAGGAGAAGGGGAAAGGAGGAGGAAGGAGAAGGAAGAGTGGGGAGGAAGAGAAAGAATGTGGGGGAGGTGGAGGGTAAGGGTTTAAATGGGTTGTGTTGGGTCGGGTTAGGAGTGAACCCACAACCCAACTCATATTGTTCAGGTTGGATAATTTTGAACCCATATCCAACCCATACCCAATCCAGACCCAACCAACCCAACCCACAAACTTCGGGTTGGGTCGGGTCAGTTCTCGGGTTTTATAGCACTTGAATTTTATACAAAAAAAGGTATAGGCTCATCTATTATTAATTACAAAAAAAAAAAAAAACTTATCTATTATTAAAAGTCAAAAAAATTGACATGCGATACATTAGTATTGCTTAGCCATCTAATAATAATTTTCTCCAAGAGTACAAGAGAATGGTGCTCACTTAACTAACAGGACCAGAAGATTGCAAAAATTAGAGGATAGTTCATGGTTTATTGATCAAAAAATAACTAATAAAAGTATAGTTGCTTAACAAATAAAAGTAGCTTTACTAATATTGTCTATGAAATATATACAAGTGCCACACATGAGAAGTGAAAAAAGAAGCTGTGATTAATCTTTTATACTTTTATAAATTAAAAATTATATATATATTATGTATTTATAAATATAAATAATTACTATTATATATATATATACCTTTGATTTCGGGTTGGGTTGGGTAACCCAAGCCTCAAACCCATACCCAACCCACAAAGTTCGGGTTTGGTATTTTCTAACCCATGCCCAATCCATGATTAAAAATCCCAACCCAACCCACACGGTTCGAGTTGGTTCGATTTTCGGGTCAACCCAAACCCATGTACACCCTTAGTGGAGGGATGCGCCATCGAGGAGGAAGGGAAAGGAAGAAGAAGGAAGGAGGAGATGGCGATGGCGACAGAGGAGATCGGTGCGGCTTATAAAACCTGCGCTCGCAGTAGCTAGAAACGTGCCCACCTGTGAGTCTCAGCCACCGGCACACCGCACGAGCAACCAACCACATTGCCCAACCACCAGCCACAACCAACAGTCCACATATGCGGGCCCCAAGGGGACCCCACACCTGGGCCCCACACGGACCCACACCCGGGCTGCACATGCACAGTGCCACAATGTACAATGCCAAACCAAGCACAGGGACACACAAATAGAAGCCAGCCCACGAGGCCCAAGCCCAAAAGCATAGAACTGCACAACGGGCCTCAGAACAGTAACACCCGTCCAGGAATAAAATTCATAAAATGTAAATAATTACAAAATGAATTTTACGGGTGTTACAACACTTCTTACAAAATTTCGACAAAATCCATTGATAATCCATTGTAAAATCATGGAATCACTGTAAACTCTCAAATCTTAAGATATACTACTCATTCACCATTGATTGAATAAAAATCTAGTAATTCCTCATGATTTTAAACTAATTACAGAGAGAGGGATGGGATGCATACTTGACGAGGACTCTGGCGACCCTACTCCCCCCTTCGGCGGTCTCTTCACCTCCTCTGGCGTCCATCAGACTCTCTCAACCTCCAGTGAACTCCTTTCCCCCCAGCAGCCACCTTTCCCTCTCTTCTCTTCTCCTCTGCATTTCTTTCTTTGTTCCTT
Source organism: Posidonia australis (assembly GCA_024699735.1). NCBI lineage: Eukaryota > Viridiplantae > Streptophyta > Magnoliopsida > Alismatales > Posidoniaceae > Posidonia > Posidonia australis. The sequence continues at coordinate 12,672 of JAMKQA010023083.1, forward strand.
CTTCTCTCTGTCTGCTATGGATTCTCCATCTCCTCTCTTCCCACAGGGTGGCAATAATATCTAGCGAGCCCCGATGACGGCAACGGCAGGCACGAGCGACGAATGGCTGTCTCCCTTTTCCCTTCTCTTCTTCTTCTTCTTCTTTCTTCTCTTTCACTCTCTGCTCTACTATATTTTCAACGCATGCATACAACAACACACTCCTACTGCTGCCCTCTCCCTCACGTAGTCATTTGTTTATTAAACTTTTAGCGCAAATTTTACACAAATACTCCTAGAGGAGGAAATACTTCGGACGCCCAAATTCATGAAATAACTTATGAATCGGGGTCTTGATGGCACTATGGCATCTAGCATCCTTCCATCTTCAACCACGCACACCCACAGGTCACCACACACCATAGTCGGCAACCTTCACTAAAAATAACTTAATCATTAATTAATTATTATTAATCATGATTAAATGGGAAGGTTAAGGTTCAAGATATTACACCCATCTCAGTTTCTTTTCAAAAGAGAAAGTAAAAAATCTAGTTATACATTGCTACATTTAGCTATAGCTATGTTACTAGATAGACAACTATATCTAATCATGGTCGACGCCATGATAGGCCGACTGCATAGCAAGTAGTGGCGATGGGCCACTAGGGATGGTCGTGATTAGAGAGGATTGAGCCACTAAGGATGATCCTAACTCCAAAGGGGGATGCAGATGCTCTAGCCTTCGACAACTTCATAGCTTTGACAGCCTAGGCACTCCAACCTTCGACACACAACAACACAGGCACACAAAGGAGAGCAGTGGAGGAGAGGTCGAGACATGGAGTATGGAGTCATGGGCTCATGGTTGCATGCAACGTGCCTAATTCTTCTATTTTTTTCCTAAAATTGTAGTTGGATCCTTCATATTTTGCAAAATTCCACTCGAGACATGTGCCCTAGATGGCCCAAGTGTGGCTCGAGCACTACTTGGCCAGGCATTTGCTCTCAAAGACTTGGGCACCTTGCAACAATTTTTAGGTGTTGAAGTGATTCCAGCTAAGTCTAGTGTGTTACTCTCTCAGAGAAAGTATCTTCTGGATCTTCTCACTAGAACTCATATGTGAGGTGCCTGTAGACACCCCGATTTTCAAGTCACTTGGCAACAAGCTCCATCGGATAATGCTCTAGTTGCGACCACTAAAACCCTAGCCAACTTAAGCCCACACAAGCCTATTCAGGCCCACACTAGTCCACTCTGACCTAATTAAAATAAAAACTGGAAAAAATCAAATTTAAAACACTTAAAATCCAATTAATGAAACAAAAACCCTAATTCAAGTCAAAATGAAATAAAATCCACTTAAATCCATTTAAAATCCAAGTAATTAAGTGTAAACCCTAATTAAAGTCAAAATCCATTGAAAACCCTATTTAATTGAAATTCAAAATCCTAATCAATCCAAAAACTCAAAATAAACCAATAGACCCTAATTTAAAATTCAAAAACCCTAAATAAACCAATAAACCCAAATTAAAACCCAAAAATCCTAAATAAACCAACCCTAATTTAAAATAATTAAAATCCTAAGTCAAAACTAATTAATTAAACCCTAAATCCCAAAATTAAGAATCAAATTTAAATCACAAAGCCCTAATTTAAAACTTAAAATCAAAAACCCTAAAATCCATGAAAATCCCAAAAATAAAACAAAACAAAAACCTAAAATAATTAAAACCCTAAATCAAAACCTAAATAAAATACTTAATTAAATCAAGTGAAAATCATCTAAATCAAAACCTAAATAAAATACTTAATTAAATCATGTAAAAATCATCTAAATCAAAACCTAAATAAAACCCTTAATTAAATCAAGTGAAAATCATTTAAATCAAAACCTAAATAAAGTCCTTAATTAAATCAAGTGAAAACTAATGAAATCTGAATTTAATTTAATCAAATCCAAAATTGAAATCAACCAAATCAAAATCAGAATTTAAATCAAATAAATCCAAAACCAAAAATCAAGAGAAAATAATTTAATCCATTTAAAACCAAAACAAATCATTTAATTAAATTTAAAACATCAAATAAAACCTTAATCAACTTAAAATATTAAAACACAAATAATCAATCCAAATCCCCAAATCAAATCACAAATCATCAAATTAATCTTAAATT
>JAMKQA010023085.1:0-10687 GCA_024699735.1 Posidonia australis
ACTGAATGAATTCAGAGGACCAAAATAGGGGTCAAGGAGACATTCTGAGAGTCAAAATGGCATACCAAACAAAAACAGTATGTCAAACTAAGCGACAGTAGGGCACCTTGAAACGAGACCCAAAGCCTGATCCTACAAACCACCATACCAAACCACACATACAATATATCAAAATAAAGATCTTGACGAGATCTTCCATTAAGAACAAGAATCACAATGATTCATTGCCCAAGGCATAGGAAACACCAAACAAGGTCGGTGAGCACTATTCTCCTACCAACACATATTCGGCCATAAATGGCCCAATAATTGCTCATAAATTCCTAAAAATTTACTATAATTACGAGCACACTTCCATGCACCTAGGAATCAAATTGGAAACAAAAAAGAACCAACAAGGTGTGTACCTAGCATCGAAGACGACGACGCAAGCGACACACCTTCACCACGAGTTTTGCATCTCCTCCTCCCGACGATGACGGTAGCATGTTGGTGGTGACAATGAGCTCTTCTCCGATCCATCTCCCTCTCCCAGCTCTCTTTTAGCCCTCTCAGCTCTCTCTCTCGTATCTCCTCTCAACTTTCTCTCTCTCTCTCCCCCACTCATGCAGGAGGAGGAGGAGGAGAAGAAGAAGAAGAAGAAGAAGAAGAAGAGAGGAGTGGGGCTCGGGGAAAGAGAAAGTAAGGATGGAACAAAGGAAAGGAAGGAAAAGAGAAGGCCGTAAGTACACTACTAGACCACGTGACCACTCCTCGTCCACGTGGCTTGTGCCAGCAGAGATCCGCTACCAGAGCACGCTAGAGAACCAGCACAACTCAGAGAAAACCCTCAAAACTCTCACGAGAACCGACATAACACTACAACCACACAACAGCAAGAAGGCCAAAAACTCACTAATCCAAGCATAGGACGCTGCGAGAGCTGCATTTCCTACTAAACGCAGGGGACTCAACATCTAATGATCCATAACTCCATTAAGGTATATGGCCAAAACACCACTTCCAAATCTAGGTCGTTACTATAGATATCCCATTTTGGTACTCCTTTATCTTTATTAAGTTCCATTGCATCATAACATGTTTCATTCATCCTTGAAGTCACTTGCTCAGCCCAAATACTTTTCAAAAGTCCATTTGCCAGTCCATTTTGTTAAACTCCTAAAACTAGGTGTTTAACGTTGAACTCTCAAAAGTGGACATTCAATGTTGAATTCCCAAAACCAAGCATTCAATGTTGAACTCCCAAAACTAGGTGTTCAACACCTCTAGATCATTTCCCTTCCATTCTTGTCAAACTTTTCTTTTTTGGAGTTAACGTAAATCATTATCAATATCAGCAAGTCTTCTTATTTTATTTGGAGGTCTTTATTACCTCATTAAATCACTCGTTTGACCACATTTGAATTGGCAGCCAAATTTGGTAAGTTTCTAGCATGAGAGTGTTGTAAGGCTAGTTTTGGGTGTTCAACATAGAACGCCTAGTTCTAGGCATTTTACCCTTGACAACTCAGCAATGCCACATCCGTCACTTTTTCCTTTAGAAAATTTTGAATTCAAAAAGTTTCCTTTTTGGAAAATTCCTATAGTCATGTGTAACGTCATTTAACATTTGTTGCTCAATTAACTGATGGAATATTTCTTGAATAAATAGATGTAACTCCTGGGTGTGTTGAACTCCCAATTTTGGGCGTTTAACATAGAATGCCTAGATTTGGGCGTTTAACACTTCTGAAATGGAAACTTTTGATTGCATTTGTATTATCTTACCAATTTTGGATCTTTTTGCCTTTTTTGATCCACTCGTGCCTCTATAAATAAAGGGGCACCCCCAACCTTTGGGGACATCAGTTACACATTCAGAAAAAGGAGAAATTATCCTGAGAGAGAGAGAGAGTAAAGAAATTCTAAAACTTTGAGCTTGAGTTTTTCTTCTTTCTTCCACCACGCTACATCCACACTGATCCAGAAAGCTGGAATTTTGAAAAGAGAGAGAGTGGTTCTAAGCTTGAGTCTTCTGCAGGCTCTAACCACGCTACGTCATCATCTTACATTTTATGCATAAAAAGGGGTTTTCTTATTTTAAATATGTTGCATACTGCATTTCATTTTAATTGCATGACATAGCTAGGGGTTTTCATTTATTGCAACTAGGGGATAAAACCCCTTGGGCAAGTTTTCTCTTCCTATTTCATAATTGTAACTTAATTTGCTAAATTGCCTACTGCACCATATTAATTCGTGACATTTTGATTTTGTTTTGCAAGAAAAAGAAGTGGAAGAAGAAGCTCACCGATGCAAGAACCTATAGGCAGTGTTGGCGTGTCTTATAGTGGCTAAACTCATAACATACACATCTACCTAGGCATTTCGAGGGCTAGAGAAAGTGAACTGAGTGTGGCGATCACATCGATTCCATCATCCGTGGAGTGAAGGAGTCAGATAAAACCTAAGAGATACAAGCGAGGTGGCGAAATGCATTAAGGTATGTAGATTGTGCATCCCCCTCCAAAATCCCGCATCCAAAGTTACATCTATAGATGGAACAATGATCACATGTTGTAACGTCCCAAATTTCCATTGTTATACGTCCAATAGCAAAGGGGAACCACGTTAAATCCTTTGTTATTTGTGTGATTGGTCTCTTGCATATTTTCTCCTAGGTGGCATCTTCTTTCCAGGGTTACTCCACCATTTGAAGTTAGTAAGCAGCAAGAGGAGAGACACCCGTGGACGTACCCACCTTTGGGGAACCACGTAAAAGCTTTGTTTGCGTGTGGGTTGCTATTTTGGATGTGCATGGAAACCCTAGGTGGACGGTTAGGGTATTGCTGAGTTTTTACAGCAAGTTATTCTCTTTTCTTCCCTTCTACATGTGCCAAACCTATTTGAATCCGCTGTGCTTGGGCTCCTTTGGGCATAACATCCATAATAATTTAAAACAAATTAAATTATAGGAAATTAAAGGCTAAACAGAAATATCATCTACCAGGAACCTATGTGTGTGGCTACGAGACTCCGAACTATGTGTACTATGCTAAAACCCATCTGCATGCCTGCACATGCAATCCAAAACCACAAGGAAAGCGAGTGTGACAAAAGTCACCTAGCACGCATCCCACGAAAATGGTAGAAAAAAAAAACTATAATTTATTTTCCTTTAAATTCATTTCGCAAATCATTTTCTCCAAAACCACTAAAACTAACCAACCAAGCCCAACAGGTCGAAAACTACAGCAAATGCGGCCCACACCAGCCAAAACATCAAATAGGGCTTTACTAGCCCAAAACCATAAACAAGGTCTTCAATGGCCAAAACCACACACAATGAGTCGAGAAGTTCGATGCCAAGCAACCAACTCTGGTCTCAAGTAGTCACTAGGTTGCACTGCACTCCCACGATGTGCCACCTTACGCAGGGGCTGCGTCGTCTGGTGATTCTCCTACCTAGAGAATCCTCACAAAGCCAACCCCTTTGGGAAGGTAGTCCTGTCTCTCAAGACGCTACCAGCTATGAGACATGTGTCCCACCTGCAAGAGCCACCACAGGGTACGCCTCCTCACGGCGTCCTCCACATGGTGCTCAGGAGGGTGTCATACCTCCACACCCAACAACACCTGAGTCTCAATGCTCACAACGATAGTAAGAGTATCATACCTTCCCGTCATGCCACAAGACACCTCAACCCGAGGACGACAACCCTAGCCTCGAGACAACAGTCAGGGAGTCTCATACCTCCAAGACCAACGATCTTCAGCCTCAAGTATCTCCACCCCTTACCACAACTAGGGAGACGCGTTCGACCACTCTAGAATGTCGTCAAAATCCTTGGTCCCGATGACACGATCCCATGGTGTCTCAGTCCACACACAGAAAATCAGGAAAACCATTTTCCAAAACAGGCCAACCATCTCTTTAAAAGAACCATTTTCAAGACATTTTATATATTTGGAAAACTCTTTCAAAACCTCAACAAAACCACACATCTGGTGTCCCACAAGATCACCACTGATGGCCCACGATCCCATCTCAAATGGGCAAACCAAACCAATCCAGAAAGCCACTACATTCAAATGCATTTGACTAGAAAACCAGGAAATACCTCATAAAAAGCCCAGCCGGACCCATGCGTGTGGACCATGCGCCTGGGCAGCGCCCAAGCATTTTAACTGAATGCAAACAGAGCCAGGACTAGGGGCCAAAATCACTGTCAGACCCACGCATGTGTTCCACGCAATCGGCCCATGTCCCCAGTTTTTTGTTAGAATTCAGACAACCCTTGGACAAAGACCCAAAAATGTTGCTCAAAGTGGGAACCAAGGGCAGGCCAGCCAAACAACCACCAAAAATTTCGAATATAACATATATATTATACCCTCGAGTCTACTCCAAATCCACACAAATAAAACTAGAATCCATTGAGCATAGCTCTCGGAATAAAATCGCAAAGCCAATGTGCGCAAAGAAACCAAAAACCACACCACAACGAAATTAATGCCATAAATACCACAATAAATAGTTATAAATTCTCAATAAATTCCAAACATTAAATTTAGCCTAGCTTACATGCATCCTAGGCATTTCTACCATTTTACACGATTTCTACTCATTGGATTGGAGGTGCGTACCTGAAAAATGGCCTCCTACGACCCAACTCTGACCACCAACTACCTATCGACTCCTTGGAGCTTCCACGACCTCTGGAACGATGGCCACGCCGATGCCAAGCCACACGGGGACTTCTACCTCATGTTCCCACTCTCGGCTTCTCACTAGCACATGAATAGGGGAGGGGAAAAATAGGGGGAGACGGGGAGACAAGGAAGAGGTGGGGAGAGAGGAGAGGGAGGGATGGGGAAGGAGGGGAAGGGTGAGGGGCGAGAGCGGGGAAGTGAGTGAGGTGGAGAAGGGAGAATGTGTGCCCGAGGAGGAGAAGGAAGGAGAGGACAGATGACAAGCGAGGGTGGAGCACAGTGCACGCGGGCTTATAAAGCCATGCGCATGCAGTAGCTGGACGTGTGCGCACCTATGCATTCTGGCTACCAGCACCCCGCACAAGCACACCGGTCACACCCGCTGGCTCCAAGCACCAGCCAACCACCGGTTGCACCAACCAGCCCACAAACATGGGCCCCACACTAACCCACACACGGGCCCACAAGCATAGTGCCAACCTGTCACGCCCCACATTTTCCACAATAATTTTAAAAAATTTAAACTACGGGAAAATTAATGCTAAACAGAAGATATTAAACTACCAAGAACTTGTGTGTGCGGCTAGGAGACTCCGATCTATATGCACTACGCTAACCCTCTGCATGCCTACACCTGCAAACCAAAAACACTTGGAAAAGCGTATGAGTGACAAAAGTCACCCAGTACGCACCCTATGAAAAACTACGGAAAACAAAACTATAATTAATCTTCTTTTTAAATTCATTTCGCAAACCATTTTCTCAAACCTCATAAACCAGGCCCACACTAGCCAAAACCACAATCAGAGCTCTACTAGCCCAAAGCCACAAGCAAAGGCCCTCAATGGCCAAAACCTCACATAGTGAGTCGGGAAGCACGGCACTAGGCAACCTAACTCTGGCCACATGCAATCCACTGAGGAGCGACCCTAGCATTCTGCACTGCGACGGTGACGGCCACCTTGTGCAGGAGCATTCACCGTCCCGTGATTTTCCCTCTCTAAAGAACCCTCAAGAGGCAACCCCTCCCTGGGAAGGCTGTCCTGTCTCACGGGGCATGTGTCCCACATGCATTGGCCACCATAGGGTCCGCCTCTTCACAACGTCCTCCACATACGCTTCTTAGGAGGGAGTATCATACCTCCACACCCGACGACACCCGAGCCTCATTGGTCACAGCAACAGTAGGAGTATCATACCTCCCCGTCATGCCACAAGACACATCAACCCATGGACCACAACCCTAGCCTTAAGACCACAGTCAAGGAGTCTCATACCTCTAGGACCCGACGCCCCTCAGCCTCAGGTGTCTCGGCCCCCGACCTCAACCAGGGAGTCGCGCCCGATCACCCGAGAATGTCGTCACATTCCCTGGTCCCGACTACACGGTCCCACACTGTCTCGACCGCACACAGAAAACCAAGAAAACATTTTCCAAAATAGGCCAACTATTTCCTTGAAATCCATTTTCCAAAACCATTTTCATATCTTTGAAATTTCTTCCAAAACCTCGGCAAAACGGCGCATCAGGGGTCCCAGGAGACCACCACTAACGGCCCATCGTCCCTCTCAATGGGACAAAACAAAGTAATCCAGAAAGCCCTTGGAAAGCACATTTTATAAACATATTTGGGCCTAGAATCGGCATGCTAAAAACAGGTTTGGTATGCCAAAAATCCTTGTTTCGGTAGACTGATTTGAATTAATCGACCGAATCAAGTCAACGGTCAACACTCAGGCCAAATTCGGTATACTGAAACTGGATCGATCGATCGAAATTTCCTAATTCAGACGACTGTCTAAAATTGGACGATCGAATTTCAACTAGAGGACCTAAACTGATAGAAAAATGACATACCGAAATGGTTCGGTATGCCGAATTCTGCAAAAAACAGTAAACGGCCCAAACCCTACAGTCCAAAATTGCCCCAACTAAGACCTCCGATCAAACCCTCTAAACAAGCACCAAAAATCTTACATAAAACATAAGATGTAGACCCTCAAGTCTACTCCAAATTCCAATAAACAAAACCAAAATCCATTCACCATGCATCAAGATATAAAATCATAAAGGCAGAAGGGTCAAAATGATCCAAAACACACCAACCGCCATAAATGCCCATAAATTCTCATAAAATCACAATAAATTCTAGGAATGTAAATTTACCTAAATTTCATGCAATCCTATCAATTTCTACCATTTTCATGCTCTCTATTACATGAGGTGGAGATGCGTACTTCAAAACGAGCTCCGGTGATCTCCGACTGACTCCGACGAACTCCTGTACAACCACGGCCACGAGAGCACCCCACGCAAGCTCCACACACCACCCAAGCCTCCACAGCCCTCTGCTTCTCTCCCTCAATCTCTCTCTCTCTCGGTGCATGATGCAGGGGAAAAAAGGGGAGTCGAGTGGAAGGAGAAGGGGAAAAAGGAGAAGGGAGTGGAGGTGAAGGAGTGAGGAGGAAGGGAAGGAAGGTGGGAAAGAGGAGAAACGCGCTCGAGGAGGAGAAGGAAAGAAGAAGAAAGAAGGCGGAGACAGCGATGAGCGGCGGAGGGGTGTGGTGCGGCTTATAAAGCCTGTGCCCGCAGTAGTTTGGAGCGTGCTCACCTGCACGTCTCAGCTACCGGCACATCGCACGAGCACACCAACCACTCTGCCCAACCACTAGCCACAACCAACAGCCCAAGAGAGTGGGCCCCACGTGGACCCCACACCTGGGCCCCACACGCACAGTGCCACAATGCACAGTGTCAACCACGCACAGGGACACGCAAAAGAAGCACCCCATGAGGCCCAAGCCCAAAAGCACAAAACCACACAATGGGCCTCGGAATAGTAACACCCATCTAGGAATAAATTCATTAAAAAATGTAAATAATTACAAAATAAATTTTATGGGTATTGCACAACCACCTAGGGATAAGTACAAGCACACACAAACAAAAGTCGGTCTACGAGGCCCAAGTCCAAAATCACAAAAATACCTAAACAAGACTCAGAACAGTAACACCCGTCTAAGAATAAATTCATTAAAATGTAAATAATTATAAAATGAATTTACAGGTGTTATATCCTAACCACCTTAAAAGAAGATTTCGCCCTGGAAATTACTAGTAGGCGAAAAGATATGGATATTGGGCTAGGATGGCTTCCTCATGTTCCCACATAGCCTCCTCGACTCCATGATGCCTCCACCACACCAAGACCAGCGGGATCACCTTGTTCCGCAGCACCAGCTCCCTACAATCAACAATCTGGACGGCATCCTCCATAAAAGACAAATCTTCCTAGAGCCCCTCTAGCTGAACTGGGATCACATGAGATGCATCAGCTAGACACTTCCTCAACATGGAAACATGGAACACGTCGTGCATAGACGACATCTCTAGTGGTAGATCCTACCGATAAGTAACCTCACTGATCCTCTGGGTAATTTGGTATGGACCGATATAGTGAGGACTCAACTTCCCATGCTTCCTGAACCTCATGACACCCTTGATCGACGACACCTTCAGAAACACATAGTCTCCCACCAGAAATTCCAATGGTCTCTGCCTCCTGTCGACATAACTCTACTACCGACTCTATGCAGTCAACAGCCTGCTATAGATCAAATCAACCTTGTCCGTATATAGCTATACAAGCTCAGGACCAATCAACCTTGCTCTAGCAAACCTGCGACCTACATGGCCTACCATACGAAGCTTCGTAAGGCACCATTCCGATGCTATTGTTGTAAGCGAACTCAATCAATGACAGACGGTCCTCCCAACTCCCTTATAGGTCTAAGGCACATGCTTTGAGCATGTCTTTCAGCTTCTGGATAGTCCTCTCTGTTTGACCATCCAACTGAGGATTAAATGTTGTACTATAGTTGAACATTGTGCCAAAGGCCTCCTGTAGAGTTCTCCAGAACCTTGAGGTGAACCTCGTGTCTTTGTTTGACATGATGGACACCAAAACACCATGCAGCCTCACCACCTCGGAGACATACAGCTCCGCCAAACGGTACATCGGAAGTTTCACCCGAATGGCCAGAAAGCCAGCAGACTTGGTTAACTGATCCACGATCACCCACATGGTGTCGTTCTTCTTCTGAGTCCGCAGCAAACCAGTCACGAAGTTCATAGAGATGTGCTCCCACTTTCACACGGGAATATCCAATGGCTGCAAGGTCCCTCTAGGTCTCTAGTGCCTTGCCTTGACTAGCTAGTAGGTTGTACACCTTGCCACATGGTCAGCAACATTCCTTTTCATGTCAGGTCACCAAAAGTTCCATTTCAGGTCTCGGTACATCTTCCAACTCCTAAGGTGAATGGTGTACCTAGATCGATGCACTTCATCGAGCAATCTCTACCTAGCCTCCTTATGCTGTGGCACATACAGACGTATATCATACCTCAACTCCTCATATGCCCCAATAGAGAAATGAGGCTCTCCACTAGCCTCCAACTTTCCAAACATAGCCTGAACAAACGGATCTAGCTGTTGACAGGTGACAATAAACTCTATCAGCTTGGGGCGAACAGACAGGTTGGCCACCTAGGTACCAACCGTCCCTCGAGCTTGCTGCTTCAGCCTGCAGCTCACCAGATTCTCCAGCATAGTCCACTCCTTGACCATCAGGCTCACCAACACGTGCATACACAAACTCAAAGCATCGGCGACCACTTGGCCTTCCCAGGATGGTAGGACAGACTGAAATTATAGTCCTTTAGATACTCCATCCACCGACGCTACCTCAGGTTGAGGTCCCTTTTGTGTGAAGATATACTTCAAGTTCTAATGATTAGTGAAGACCTCAGATTGCTCTCCATACAGATAGTGTCACCAAAGCTTGAGAGCGAACATTACAGCAACCATCTCCAAATCGTTGGTCGAGTAGTTCTTCTCATGATCCTACAATTGGTGTGAAGCATATGCGATGACATTGCCATGTTGGATCAGAACACACCCCAACCCAATACCAATGGCGTCACTATACACAGTGAAGCCATCACTTCCCGATGGTAGAGTCAACATAGGGGCAGAAACCAGACGAGACTTCAGCTCTTGGAAACTCACCTCATAATTCTGGTCCCAACAAAATGAAATCTCCATTGTGGTCAACTCTGTCAGAGGTGTAGCTATGGAGGAGAAATCCCTAATAAACCTCCTATAATAGCCTGCCAAACCCAAGAAACTCCTGATTTTTGCCACAGTCTTGGGTCGCTCACAACTGCTCACCGCCTCGACCTTGGCTAGATCCACTTTGATGCCTTCCCTAGAAATCAATTGGCCAAGGAACATGACTTCACTCAGTCAAAACTCACACTTGGAGAACTTGGCTTACAACAGATGACGCCTCAAAGTATCCAAAATTGCCCTTAGGTGCAAGGCATGACTCTCTACATCAGGGGAGTAAACCAGCATGTCATTAACAAAAACCACAACGAACTGGTCCAAAAAGGGGCTGAAAATCCTGTTCATCAAATCCATAAACATAACCGATGCATGGGTCATGTCGAAAGGCATGACCGTGAACTCGTAATGCTTGTACCACATCCGATGCATAGGTCATGTCGATGCATAGGTCATGTCGAAAGGCATGTCGAAACACACTTGGCCTGATAAACCTCTTGTCTAGCAACTCCTGCAACTAGGTCTTGAGCTCTTGCAACTCTACTAGCACTATGCAATAGGGAGGTTTTGACACAACACCAGAACCGGGGATCAGATCGATCAAGAACTCTACTTCCCTATGAGGTGGCATACCAAGCAAATCATCAAAGAAAACATCGGGATATTCACACACCATAGAGATGTTGTGAACACCCAACTTAGGAGAAATGGAGGTAACTATACTAGTGTAACATCTGTGCCTGGAATTTTCCATTTTATATAAACCATGGATTTCTTGTGATTATTGTATATGGTTTATTAATGGTTAATTCAGTTTGAGTCGTTTGGTTGTGGTTCTTCCTTGTGTGTTGTGCCCTTGGTTTCTCCCC
>JAMKQA010023086.1:0-16039 GCA_024699735.1 Posidonia australis
CTATTGGCTTTCCATCTTCTGTACCTGTAACTGTCCCTTGCGAATATTCCTCCATGAATCTACGCATGTCTGTTGAGTTTTGAGGCATTTGGCAACCCAAGGAGTTACCTCTTCATTCTCTTTAAAACGTCATCCATAAGCAACATTTTTCCTCTCTTAGCAACTCACCCACTCTTAGCAACCAGCATCCCTACCTTCAGAGCATTCCCTTGCATCCCTGTGCACTACCAACTGTCTCCAAAGCAACAAGGAGGAGACACCTTGAGCCATCCAAGGAGGAGACACCATAGGTAAGGTCCTTTACCCACCACTCCATATGGATTTTACATGATATTCTGGATAGAACCTGCAACTAGGTAGATGTAATGTCTATATAGTGATGATCTTTTGTACGTTTTTTGTTATTTTGGGTGTTCATGATGCTCCTTTCTGTATTCATTGCTTCTTTGTCATGATGATTTTTTGCACTATGAGATCTTCTTAGTAATGAATCATAGTCCGATGTAAGCACTAGCTATGGAACATGAGTTGTTATGCATCGCTATACATGCTTTATCATTTCCACATGCTCCCTAAGTCAGCTAGATCATTGTATGAATCTTAAAATCCACCATAGGTAGCTGCAATCCTAGGGGACCCATGAATATGCATGACAAAGGAGAGAATGATAAGAAATGTTTTAGGCTTGATTATTCAACATGGTTAAGTTCCCTAGCATCTAGGTTAATGATCTGACCAGACAATAACCCAATTAGTTGCATACATCTGGCCCATACTCTAAAATCAAACCACAATCTATAACATAGTGTCTAGAGTGCACTAATCTGGCGCACCAAGTTGGCACACCATCGTGGCGCACCAGCCTGGTCATAGGGTGCAACCAGCCCATTTTGCATCATGATTTGCATGCATTTCTGTTTGTTTTGGACCTTGATTTTCCTGATGTTTGATCTTAGATATGCCCTGTTCTTGCTTGCATAATTTCAACATATAATAACACTATTTGCTTTAGTTTTGCATCTAGTGAAGTTGGCTTGCCACTTGGATTTGCTGAACTGGTTGCTTTCTGGGACTCTTTGTGTAGAGTTCTTTTGCATCCGTCTATGATCTAGACCCAAGAAGCGTAGCAGGGATGCATTAGCTTTTATCAATATAGTAGTTTTGGGGTCTTGTGTGAGGCTTTGTCCTTGAGCACAAGACCCATGTCATGGTGTCTTGGGTTCCCTCTTTCCTTATGACTTTGTGGAAGAAGGGGGAACTCACATGTGATCAGGTGTTTTAGATGTCCATGATGCATATTCATATGGTCTAGAGCATGTTTGCAAGGTTTTATATCGCATAGCATATCAATCTAGTTCACTGTTTGCTTCTGTGATTTCTGGGTCTCACTTTGGTGGCACACATTTTTGGCACTCCTTAGTAGAGCACATAGTTGGCGCACCACATAGGCGCACATAGTTGGCGCACCAAACAGGCACACCTGCCTGTTTTCAATGCACCAACAGTGGGTTTTTGGCATGGTGTTTAGCATGGCTCCCGAATTGCTTTGCCTTTGGTTTTCTTTGAGTGTCCTCTCGGATATATCAAGATGACTCCAATCTATTTTCATCCACATTTGTACTTGGTAGCTTAGGTTTTGCATCTAGCAAAGCGAGGACGTTAGCCACTCGGTATTGTTGGATCTATGGTTACATCCGTGCAATATCTTTGCACCGGTGTTTGATCCACAACTTGGGTGACCTTTCAGGGCATTAGGACATATCCTACAATCTCTTTACCCATGTTTAGCATAAGGCACCACTTGCATATAATGTCGCATTGCATATCGCCCTTGGGCGTACAAAAAAGGGCTGAAAAGCCAACATTTCAAATAAGTAAATGAGAAACCCTTGAAAGACCGATTTTTCGAGCGCACGAGGGTGCCTAAGACCTTCCCCGTGCGTAACAGGGATCCTTACCCATTTCTGGTTCATGTTGACCTTCTTTTCCGTTGGCTTAATGTATTTCTTTAGTGTCTTGAAACAGTTTTCCTCGTCTCCCGTTTTTAAGGTAGACTAGGTGGCGACTCCTGCATTTTTATCATTGTTTTTACCATTTTTGCCGTGACTTTGCTGGTCCTTGCACATTTGGCCTTTCGCGCCACGCACGAGGCTGTCGCTGACGTGGTTACATTCACAGCTCAGCAATATGATTCTTTTGTGTCAAATATCTGGAGGAAGCTGGCTGGTAATGCCCCTCACTTTTCAGTTGGGGTAGATGGTGGGCTTAGGTATGATTTGCGATTATATGTGCCTTAAATAGAGGAAATCAAGAACATTCTGTTGGATGAAGCTCACCACTCCAGATACACTATCCATCCAGGAAGCACCAAGATGTGTAAAGACCTGAAGAGGAACTTCTAGTGGCCTGGGATGAAGAGAGAGATTGCTGAGTATATGGCAAAATGTGCAACCAGCCAGATGGTGAAAATAGAGCACTAGAAACCCAGAGTGACTTTGCAGCCTCTGGACGTTCTAGTGTGGAATTGGGAAAATGTGTCGATGGACTTTGTGACAGGTTTGCCACGAAGCCGAAGAAAGAATGATACAGTTTGGGTGATAGTAGATCGCCTTACAAAATCGGCACATTTCCTGCCATTGAGGGTGAATCTTTCTTTCGCAAAACTAGTAGAGTTGTATGTGGCTGAGTTTGTGAGATTGCATGGTGTCCCGATGTCTATTGTGTCTGACAGAGACACGAGGTTTACATCGAGATTCTGGGGAGCTCTGCAGGTGGCTTTTGGCACAGTGCTGAATTTTAGCACAACATTTCACCTCCAAATGGATGGCCAAACAAAGAGGACCATCCAGACACTAGAAAACATGCTGAGGGCCTGCGGCTTGGACTTTGGTGGTAGCTACTAAGATCACTTACCTCTGATTGAGTTTGCATATAACAACATTTACCATGCTAGTATTGGTATGGCTCCATATGAGACATTGTATGGAAGACCCTGTAGAACACCCACTTGCTGGAGTGAGGTGGGTGAGAAATAGTTAGTTGGGCCCAAGATCATACAGCAGCACGAGGGCAAGGTTGATCTGATCAGGAAGAGGTAGTTGTCTACCTAGAGCCAGCAAAAAAGCTATGTTGATAGGAGGCATAGACCTCTAGAATTCGAGGTAGGAGACTTTGTTTTCCCGAAGGTGTTACCAACAAAGGGTGTGATGTGGTTTTGGAAGAGAGGAAAATTGAGCCCAAGGTATATCGGACCATACTAGATTACCAAGAGGATTGGTGAGGAGGCATACAGACTAGATCTGCCTCTAGAGTTGGCGGGTGTGCACAACACCTTCCATGTATCGATGTTGAGGAAGTGTTTGGCCGATGCGTCCTAGGTAATACCAGTGCAGCCAGAGGAGCTGTGGGAGGACTTGTCTATGGTTGATAATGCAATCTAGATACTAGACAGAAAAGACCAAGTCCTTAGGAACAAAGTGATTCCATTGGTGTTAGTTTAATGGCAACACCATGGTACAGAGGAGGCTACTTGGGAGCACTAGGTGGACATCCAGAGATAGTACCCTTATTTGTTTTATTAGAGTTGAATTTCGAGGATGAAATTCTTTTAACGGGGTAGGATGTGACATCTAGGCCTGATTATCCATTTTTAATTGTAAACCATGTAATTAATTGTAATATTGTATAAATGGTTTATTTATAGATAATCTGTTGTTTCTTGGATGTGACATCTAGTTCTTCTTTTTCTCTATCTCTTTTCTCTCCCTCACGAGCCACACCCTTTCACCCTCCCCCATCTTCTTTTTCTACCCCTCTCCCCACTCGTGCCACCACAAGCCAGCGGCCCGTGCCTTCCCATCCCTTTTGACGGGATGGATGGTCGGCACCATGCAGGAGGAGGAGGAGAAAAAGAGGAGGGGAGATCGAGTGAAGGAGGAGGAGACCAGGAAAAGGGGGACGAACTAAGAGGAATGGAAAGAGGAAGAATGGCACACACAGTAGGAGGTGGTGGTTTGCCGAGGTTCAGCGGTGTAGGAAGCGTCGCCGAGGCAGGACGAACTTGCCGGTGTAGGTGGAGGCTCGTCGGAAGAGGTACGCAACCCTTCCTTTCCCTCTGTTCCGTGTTTATTTGAAAATGAGTCAATTGCATGAAAATGATAGAAATGCATGTAAAATCGTAGAAAAATAGTGGAATTTATGAGAATGAGTTGAATAGCATGAAAACATAGATATCATGCGGTTAGGATGGAAATTGGTAAGGATATACAAGATTTTGGGATGAAGGCTACAGTAGCCATTTTTCAGTCTCATCCCTTTGTGATTTTCGTGTGGAGTGTGTAGTTAATGAAATCATGAATGGTTTGCAGAGTTTTGAAGTAGACTCAAGGGTCTACACCCCATGATTTATTGGTATTTTGTGATGTGAGTTTGGGGGGTCCGACAGAGGCTCCCACTTCCAATGATTTTGTCGATCGAAATCGGGAAATGCCCTAGTTGAGGGAAATTCGAAATGCCGAATCAAAATCAGTATACTGAATTCCTGATAGATTAAGCCAGGATACTTGGTTTTGATAGACCAAAATCACTTGGTGGACCGAAACAGGGAGTTCCGGTATACTAAAAATGTTCGGTGTACCGAACTAGGGATTTTCGGTATACCGAACTTGGTTTTCGGTCTACCAATTATGCCCTAGCCCTTATATATATATATATATATCTATATGTGACCATGCCGGTGGAACCCTTACGCGACTCTCCCACTACTCAGTGTGCGGAAATTCACTAGGAGATCTGATACGGTCACGACGAAAATGGTGAATCCAAAAGAAGAGAGAAGACTCAGAAACACCAAGGGAAGATAAAAATGATAAGGAAAGGAGTCACCACCTAGTCTTTTAATGGAAAGACGAGGAAAACTAAGAACACCAGAAAAACTGGGAAGCAAACAAGATGCAGAATGTATGCATGTGCTCCGTGGCTAATGGACATTGCACAAATGAATGCAGGTCAGAGAAAGGGAAAGGATTCTGGTTACGCATGGGAAAGGGGTTAGGCACCCCATGCGCCCGAGCAAAACTCAGTCTTTCGAGGTTTTTTGTTGTCAATGGTCTGCTAAATGTATGATTGCTTATTCTATATGCTACTGCATGAAGATGACTGAAAACATGCCAAATTAAAGCAAAGAAAAGGAATCAAGGGGAAAAGTTAATCCAAGGGTCAAATGTAGGCATTGTTAATGCCGCTTTACTGTATGCCCTTGGGCGATGATGAAAATCGTGAAATTCTCGGAAAGTGTCTCGCAAAACAACGGAAATTGGGGATAAATATGAGAAAATCGAAAACAGGAAAATTATCCCCATTTCGGGACCATGTCGACTTTGTAAGCCTTTACTATACGCCATCGGGCGATGGAAAACTAGAACAAGTCAAAACCACAAAAAACCAGTGAAAATCCAATAAACGCGGAGAAAAACAAGCTGGAATCAATCTAAGAAAATGTATGCAAAGTTGGGAAGAAAAGGCGAGAAAATCTGTGAAAAAGATGAGAAAAGCCATGCAAAATGCAAGTGTGAATGCAAATGTGAAAAATGCAGGGGGTTTTGTGCAAAAAGCCCAAATTCCAAGGAAAACTGAAGTTCAGAAGCCCAAATTATCAAAAATACATAGGAAAACACATTCTATGCAATTATGAAGAAATCTAGGATCAAATGTGCATCCCTAGTCAAAATGAAGTTCTTTAGGAGGTAGAATGCAATTTTACCACCTAAACATGCATTTAAATCAAATATGCATAAAATCAGGGTAAAAATGCAAGAAAAATGTCTCAGAAATGATCCAGGAAGTTTCAGGGGCAAAATGGTCATTTTACCACTAAAAACAGGCATTCAGAGTAAAATCAATGAAGCATAGGGGCTAAACTGCAAATTACCTAGTAGAAAAAAGCATCCAGACGAATTTCAGTAAAGACTGAGGGTTAAAGTGCAATTTACCCAAAGAAAACATGCTTCTGAGAAGTTTCAGAAGAATGCAGGGGCTTAAATGCAATAAACCAGCAAAATTAAGCATTCTGAAACATTTTTTAAAAGTAGAAGGGCTCATATGCAATTTTCACAAAGAAAACAAACTATCGAAAACATTCCATGGAAATCCTGGGCTGTTAATGCAATTTGCCTGAAACAAAATACATTTTATAAACTCTAGAGGGCTTTTATTAAAGTTTTAAACTTAGAAAACATTATTTTAAATGTTTAGGGTAAAACATGTAATATTTTCAGTTAAAACTTTATTTGAAAGGTTTTAGAAAAATGATGCAAGGACCTAAATGTAACAAAAGGACCTAAAAGTAATTCCAAAAGGACCTAAATGCAAGAAGAGTAAAAATTTTTGATTTTACTTTAAAAAGTTTTTATGTTTTAAAAGAAATAAAAAAAAGAGGAACGACGGCGCCAGCTGCGGAGCTCCGCCACCGACGGCCGTTAGAGGAGGTTAAACAGGCCTATCTGGGGTCAGATCTTACATCAGACCCCACAAGAAGCGAGAGGAGAGAAGAAGAGAGGGATCCATTGGCCCGGATCAGAGGTCCAACAACTAGAGTGGGCCACCCACCCCCTCTCGCCGTCGGGTCCTTCGGTGACAGTGTCGGGGAAGAAGAGGACTTTGGAGGCAAAGGCACGGCTTTTGGTGGTTGCGGGATGCTTTGGGGGCTTCCTCGCTTCCTTTGGAGCGATGCGGACACTAGTGGAGCAAGGAGGTGGTCCGCTTGTCGTCGTCGTGGCTTCCTCCAGCAAGCGTCGCTGCTGGAGTGATCCAAGGCTCGTAGCGCGATCTTGGGGGCTCCGGAGTGATCGTGGGAGGTGATGGAGTGATTCTGGAGCATTAGAGGAGCACGGGAGGCTGGCATGGCTGCACTGCATCCCATCATCCTCTCCGGCAATGGCGGGATCTAAGCATTTTACGACAGGCATCGCGTTGGCTGCTGGGAGCGTCGAAGCGGCGATGCGAGGGACTGGGAAGCATCGGGGAGGCCAGAGGAGAAGGCTCGGGGATCCAAGAGACTCCCTGGATTGCCCCCCACCGCTGTCACCGGAGTGTGGCGACGGCGAGGCACGGTGGAGCTCCACTAGCGAAGGGATCGCTCTAAATCCCTTGGAAACGCTCTAGGAACAGAGGAGGAGGACTAGAGGATCAGAATTCAAACAATTAAGAGAGAATCAGTGTGTACCTCGCTGCAGTTGCCTCGCCAGAGCTCTGGAAACGCCATCCTTCCTCCTCCGCGACAGCTCTCGCACTACTCCTCTCCTTCTCGCTCTCAATTCTCAGTTCTCTCGTGTGCTCAAGGGGTGTGGTCTTTCCTCATAGCCTGGCTCCTCTCCTCCTTTTATAGGCAACGGAACCCATTAGAACACTTTGGTAGGGTGAGCGACACACAACGGAATGGGTAACAAACTCCCAACCACCATTACAACAACTCAGCAGACAACGAACGACTGCCCCACGCGCGCTTCGAACTGCCCCCTTGCTCGCCGACAGGATGAACGGCGATCTGAGCTCCTCCGGCGACACATCCTACGGCTAAGGCTGCTCTGATTCGCTTGCTGGATCAATGGTGAGATGGGCTGGAAGATGAGCTCAGTAAGGAGGAGTGGTGAGGCTGAATTCGTGTGGAGTTTAGGGAAAAAATTGAATTCAGTTGATTTGCAGTAGAAAAGATAAAACTTGTATTTTTTTGGGTAAAAAGAAAAAGTGGGGATAGCAACAAATATGGAGAGGGTGAAAAAAAAGTTAAATTGTTTATGATGGGCCTTTATGGGCTTTGGGCTCAACTTGGGCTTAATGGGCCTATGTAGGCCATGTCGGCCCCCATGGGCCTATAATGGGCTAAATGGGGCCAAATGGGCTAAATGAACCTCTATTGGGCCTAAATAGGTCTTGTGGGCCCAGGTAGGCTTAAGTGAGCTTCAAGTGAGCTTCCATTAATTAAATGGGCCTAATGTGGGTTAGAGCTCAACCACCACATCTCCATCCTACAAAATCAGAAAATTTGGGTGTCTACAAGTTGCCCCTCCCTGAGCGAGGTCGGAGGACGAGTAGAACAGAGACTGATGCTCAAGGTTGACAAAGACACCCCACATGAGACCACAAGCAAGAGTCAACCATGGGCAAATAGCCACTAGCTAGAAACATACCAGAGGTCCACACTAGAGGTCCTGCCGCCACAGTCGAAGCCAAACAGAGAAACAAAAAATAAAGTATCGACAAGCTGACAACCAACCAGCTCCTAAGAGACATGACTGGCTATCACACTTGTCGAGAAAAGAGCCAGACAGGACTTACGGTGCCTGCCGACTGGGAAGTGACTGATCACGGAAGTCATCCTGGTAATTCGGGCTACCAGACCAAAGGAGAAAACATAGTTTGCTCTGATTCCATTCCTTCGTAGTGGCACCCAAAAAAAACAGGGGGTGCACCATTGATACCGCACTCTTCGAGTGTGGACCAATGCGACATGGTCGGCTTCGGACCTACCGACCAAGAAGGGGATAATTGATAAGTTTCGGACTTATCGACCAACAGGGACAATGATAAGTTTCGGATTTATCGACTAGAAGGGACAGTGATAAGTTTCGGACTTATTGACTAGAAGGGACAGTGATAAATTTCGGACTTATCAACCAACAATACAATGATAAGTTTCAGACTTATCGACTAGAAGGGACAGTGATAAGTTTCGGACTTATCAACCCGAAGGGACAGTGATAAGTTTTGGACTTATCAACCAACAAGGACAATGATAAGTTTCAGACTTATCGACCAAAAGGGACACTGATAAGTTTCGGACTTATCGACCAGAAGGGACAATGATAAGTTTCAGACTTATCGACTAGAAGGGACAATGATAAGTTTCGGACTTATCGACCAGAAGGGATAGTGATAAGTTTCGAACTTATCGACCAGAAGGGACAATGATAAGTTTTAGACTTATTGACCAGAAGGGATAGTGATAAGTTCCGAACTTATCGACCAGAAGGGACAGTGATAAGTTTCGGACTTATCGACCAACAGGGACAATGATAAGTTTCGGACTTATCGACCAGAATGGACAGTGATAAGTTTCGGACTTATCCACCAGAAGGGACAGTGATAAGTTTCGGACTTATCAACCAACAGGGACAATGATAAGTTTCAGACTTATCAACCAACAGGAACAGTGATAAGTTTCGGACTTATCGACCAGAAGGGGACAATGATAAGTTTCGGACTTATCGACCAGGAAGAGAGTGGTAAGCTTCAGACTTACCAGCCAAAGGGAAGAAAGTGGTAAGTTTTGGACTTACCGACCAAAGGGAGAAAATCTGCCCTATCTGGCAAAGAAGTAATGTAAACTCCAATCATCCAGGTCGGCGCAACAAAATGAAATACTTGACTATTATCTGGGTGAACCCAGTGCCAAGTCGGCAGGCAAAAGAAGGCAAACTCTTGCATCAATCATGCACATGTAGTCAGGGTGGCGATTTCCATTCCGCATCAATCAGGATCGATCAATAGACTGGCTAGAGATGTTCTGCTGCATTTATTGTCACAGTCAAATGAGTGTTTACAGGTACTACAACCTGTAAGAACCAGCAACAAGATGCGCATGTTAAAAATCTTTGTCATCTCTGGATCTCTTGGAGCCCGAGGCTTTGGTAAAGAGTGTCCCGCTCGTGGCGGCACTGCAGATTGGCCAAGTTTCCTCGACTTCGACTTCATAGTCTGCTGTGCAACTTCTCCCTTCGATTGAGCGTACGGAGCGACTAAGCTGGCGAGATAGTTTTCTAGTCGGAGTGTAAGAGCTCAGGGGGTACTCTTTGAACCATGCTGGCATATGCCCCTGAGCCAAATAATCCTATTGGTAACCGAACTGCCGCATCACATGGATTGGGTGATACTCCACTCCACCAGTCAACCCCAGTAGGACGATAAGCCACATGTATGTTGTATTGAAGAATGCTTCAATATTGTAAGAAGCTGATGGGATAAGGCACCATATGATCTTCTGTTTTGTCAGGCTTTGTAGTCGCTCGTACTCTCTCTGAACTGAGGTGAGCGTGCGCACGTGGCCACTTTGGTAGTAGGACTCAAAGGCGGCTCACTGTGGGTGCAAGACTGCTACACCTAGATGGGCAGCCATCCATACTTGTACAAAGGCTCCACAGCCATAGAAGTGTCGGTAGCGCCGCAATGAACGGTCTAGCGCCCGATAAATTTCTGCCAGGATGACTGGAGCCAAATCTATCTGCCGGGTGATAACTGCCAAGGCAATCTCAGTAACTTCAATATTCACCACCATTCGGCCATGGCTAAAGATCAAATCTCCCAGGAAGCAGACAACAAAGCCTTTTAGCCATAGCTCGTCGCCTAGGGAGGCACACATTCTGGCTACTTTGTCAAAGTAAGCCAACTTCAACATGGGAGACAGTCCATCGATTCAAATGAGCTGGCGCCCACATTCACTGGTTGGTTGGCCTGTAAGCTCGTTTAGCACTAAGGAACACCCATCATGCCTCATGAACATTGTGGGTCCTAGAAATCTCTGTAAGCAACAGATTCTATGTACCTCATCCAAAGTAGGGGTCAGCTCGATTCTCCCAAAGCGGAACACGTGATGATCCGACTTCCAGAATCGGGCAGCCGCACACAGAAAATATCGGGAAACCTCCACATTTGTGATGTCTAGAAGCTTTGTAGATATTCCCCAAATCCACAACTTGTCGCGGTCACTTTTAGTTAACTGTTTGATCCAAGCTTGGAGAACATCTGAGCACTTTGTGGGCACAACTATTGTGGGGTATCCCATGATTTGTAAGGCACCTCGGCTTTCCTGGCTCGAGACTCTTCTGAAGGGGTAGACGATCTCCTGTAAAACATGTTCAAAACATCATTCTTCAGCCATAGATTTCCATTTTGCTTGTTTGACAACATTTAGTAGAACCAAGGCAAGTAGATAAAAGCCGAAATAGAACTATCAGGATTAGAGAAATTGTCCCAGAACTGAAGACCGCAGCTAACCGAATAGGGAGTTGCTGAACAAACTAAATCTTGTGAACAGCCCTGAGGGAATGTCCTGGTTACCCAACTAGTTCTAAATAGGTACCCAACTAATGAGATATGACCAGCAAATCTAGGGGACTTGGGATTGTTTGACTGCGCCTCTCGGTTGAGCACTGGGGACTTTCGACCTATAGAGCAGCTGAAATGCCCCTGGTCGAGCATTGGCCCAAAGTGTATGACCATAGGATAGCTGACATGCCCTTGGTCGAGATGGATCAAAGCATCTAACCATAGGACAGCTGACACGCCCTTGGTAGACACGGAAGAAAGCGTCTAACCATAGGACAACTGACATGCCCTTGGCAGACACGGAAGACTCTTAATCAAACTGAGCAGCTTTCATGCCCCTGGTCAAGTATTGGCTCAGTGTGGCCAACCGTAGGACAGCTGACATGGCACTGGTTGTCATAAGTGGTCCCAAACCAACCAGAGCAGCTTACATGCCCCTAGTTTAGGTGATGTCCTCTTGATTCTTTTGAATTGAAAGACGTTGTCGTATTCAAGACAAGAGAGCCAAGTGACACTCTGCGATGTTTATTAGGATGATGTTTACAAGAAGAAATATATGCATGCTAAATGATTTGTTGGATCTTATTGGTGCCCTCAGTGTTGGGATGCCTATTGCCAAGTACAAAGGAATGGCAACTCCAGACCTCATGAGACTCTATCCAAGCCCCTAGTTGTTGGGTGGCTCTTTGGAAATGGGTCACTATGTTTTGGGCTCCATTCCAAACCCCATTGGACCATTCCCCTGCTTTTTATTTTAATTATTCTTTATTCTCTCCCTCATAGGCATGTGGGTTCACCCTATCCCTAGCTTGGACGTAATAGGTACCTGGTCTATGGTGGGGAGTTGCTGCTTGTCTAAAGGGTTGGCTAGGCCCTTTTGGACATTTCTCCTAGGTATTCACTCCAACTCCTCTCCAAGATAAACTTGACGGACAAGGTTACCCAACACGCCTCTCTCTTTAGGGTGGACTTCTATCTGCGACTTCTGTCCTCTTATTTTTTTATGCCCTTTCACAAATATTTCTTTTCCATTTTTTTATTTTCATTTCTCACGCTCTCATTCTCACCCTAAACATTTTGTCTCCCACTTGGAGATGTAGGGTCCAAGATGAGCATGGATACTTCGCCCAATTCTCAGTGAAAGGTGGCTCCCTCACTTTCTAGGTTCCTGAATAGTATCTACCTGAGGAGGTGCTACACATTCCCCCACATTGGCAGGCTTATTTCGCCTATCATCACTGGGCTCAAATCCATGCATGTGTTGATGCAAGCAAACTACGCCCTATAAATGCATATTCTGCATGAGAATTAGTGTGTTGCGATGCAGAGCTACATGGATGTTGGAAGAGCATGGATTTATGCATGTATGGAAGAAAGTGTTGGTGTCGCAGAGTGAGGACACACTGTTTGTGATCACTGATAGTACTTTTTCAGGTAGCAAGAGTTAACTGGCTCTGATTGTTCGATGCAGTCCATGTCCTCCAAGATGACAGCTCCCCTGGAGTAGACTTGCTTGACCACAAATGGTCCCCGCCAATTGGGCCTGAATTTGCCACGACCATTAGGGAGGTGAATTGCTCACAATACCAGGTCTCCTGGCAAAAAGCTTCTTGGGAGAAACCTTTTTCTGATAGGATTTGGCCATGTGCTCTTGATAGCATTGTGCATGATGCATGGCTTGTAGTCGATGCTCATCTATCAAGTTCAGTTGGGTGAGACGGTCTTCAATCCATTCCGCCTCTTCCAGCTTTGCTTCTTTCAGAACCCTGAGCGATGGTATCTCCACTTCTACTGGTAGGACTACTTCCATACCGTATACAAGAGAATATGGAGTCGCTCCTATCGAGGTCCGGACTGATGTTCTATAAGCCCACAGAGCATATGGGAGCTTGTCATGCTAGTCCTTATGTGTTTCTGCCATCTTTTTAAGAATCTTGGTTAGATTCTTATTGACGGATTCTACTGCACCATTCATCTGTGGGCGGTATGGGGAAGACCTATGATGCCTGATATGGAACTCTTGCAGGAAGTCTTCAATCTTTTTGCCTATGAAATTCGTCCCATTATCTAAAATGATGGAGTGTGGGACCCCGTACCGGGTGATGAGGTTGTTCTTTGTAAATTTCTCTATCACAGCGGCGATAACTGTCATGTAGGAGGTTGCTTCTACCCATTTTGTAAAATAATCAATGGCCACTAAGATGTATTGATGTCCATTTGAAGCTGCTCGGTGGAAAGCTCTGATGACGTCAATTCCCCATGTGGAGAAAGGCCAGGGTGACGACTTGCTGTGGAGTTGCTGTGGTGGTGCATGGATAAAGTTGCCATGGACTTGACAGTTATGACATCTCTGCACAAACTGGCAACAGCCTGTCTCCATGGTTGACGAGAAATAACCTTGTAACATTATTTTCTTGGCCAGCAATACTCCATTCATGTGAGGCCTGCATGTCCTAGCATGCACTTGTAACATTACTATATCGGCCTTTCTTTTATCAAGACAACGCAGAAGCATTTGATTGTAGGATCTTTTGTACAAGTGTCCTGCTCCGAGCTCATACATTGAGGCCAATCGGACCACGGTTTTCCTGTCTACTGTGGATGCATCTGGGTGACGATTCCCAGTTTCCAGATAAGTTCTAATGTCGTGATACCAAGGAAGCTCTGTAGGGGAATCTACTTCTTCTACACTCATGCAGTGTGCCGGCTGATCTGTGCAAGTTACTGACACTTTCATCGTATCATCCTCGGGTATAGACAAGAAGGATGCAAGTGTAGCCAGTGCATCTACATATGCGTTCTTGGCTCTATTCATGAAAGAAAAGCGTATCTCTTCAAATTTAGCCATCAGCTTCAAAAGATGGTTGTGATATGGAACTAACTTCAAGTTTTTGGTCCTCCAGTTGCCATTAACTTGAGAGATAACTAACATGGCATCCCCATGCACATGTAATCGTCGTGCACCATGCTCTAGTGCTACTCGCAGAACAAGGATACATGCCTTGTTCTTTTCTACATTGTTGGTGCACACAAATGTTAGTTTCTGAGCGAGCGGGATCATCTACCCATGCGGAGTTTCCAGCACTGCACCAATACCCATGCCTTTCCTGTTAACTGTGCCATTAAAATAGAGCTGCCACTGATCTTTAACTTGTGGAGTTTCCGGCTCTTCTTCCTCCATGGAGAACAATATGTCTTCGTCAGGGAACTGAGTCTACAAGGGCTGGTATTCTGGCGACGGTAAATCCGCCAAGTGATCAGCCACGGCCTGTCCCTTCATCGACTTCTGAGTGACAAATGTGATGTCGAACTGTGATAAGAGCACCTGCCACTTGACGCATCTACCTACCAAGGTTGGTTTCTGAAACTGGTATTTCAATGGGTCATGTCGGCACAATAATAAAACCGGATATGCCATCATGTAGTGCCTTAAACGTTGTGTGGCCCAGATGAGGGATAAGCATGCTTTCTCGATCGCGGTGTACTTAACTTCGCAATCATTAAACTTTTTGCTTAGATAATAAATGGCCCTCTCCTTGCGAACTGTCTCATCATGCTGTCCCAAGACTGCTCCCATAGAATGCTGTGTGACTGACAAATAGAGCAGCAGAGGGTGCCCCAGTGTTGGAGGAACTGGGACTAGCGGTCTATCCATGAGCTTCTTTATCTTATCAAATGCTTCTTGACATTCTTTGCTCCAGCGGATCTGTGCAATTTTCCTCAAGAGTTTGAATATTGGC
This sequence comes from Posidonia australis, assembly GCA_024699735.1. Classification (NCBI taxonomy): domain Eukaryota; kingdom Viridiplantae; phylum Streptophyta; class Magnoliopsida; order Alismatales; family Posidoniaceae; genus Posidonia; species Posidonia australis. The sequence continues at coordinate 14,841 of JAMKQA010023086.1, forward strand.
TTGCAGATCGGTGTTAATTGGGCAATAAACCGGCTGATGTACTGCAATCGCCCTAGCAACCCTCGGACTTCTTTCTCAGTTGTAGGGGGAGGCATCTCAATGACGGCTTTGGCTTTGTTTGGATCTACCTCAATTCCCCTTTGACTGATGATGTATCCTAGCAATTTACCAGATGACACACTGAATACGCATTTATTGGGATTCAACCGCAGCCTGTACTTTCGTAGGCGGTTGAAGAGCTTCCTCAAACATGCGATATGTTCTTCAAGCTCTATTGACTTAGCAATCATCTCATCCACATAGACTTCGATGTCCTGGTGCATGAGATCATCAAATAAGGTTGTCATCGCTCTCTGATATGTGGCCTCGACGTTCTTGAGCCCAAAAGGCATGACTCTGTAGCAGAAACACTCCCCATGGGGTGATAAAGGATGTTTTCTCCATGTCCTCCTCTGCCATTCGGATTTGATTATATCTAGAAGACCCATCCACGAATGACAGCATTTTGTGTCTTGCAGTGTTATCTACCAATACATCGATATGTGGGAGCGGGAAATCATCCTTTGGGCTAACCTTGTTTAGGTCTCTGTAATCTATGCACATTCGGACCCGACCATCTTTCTTGGGCACCGAGACAACATTTGCTATCCATTCTGGGTATAGGATGACCTTTAGAAAACTAACTTTGTGTTGTTTCATTATTTCGTCTTTCAATTTCAAGAGCCACTGTGGTCGCCATCTACACAATTTCTGCTTGACTAGCTTGACATCGGGCTTCAGCGGTAATGTATGCACCACAACCTCGACATCTAGCCTGACCATGTCGTCATAACTTCAGGCAAAGATGTCTGCATACCCACGAAGAAGATCAACAAGTCTGGCTTTGGCCTGTGCTGTTAGTCTGGCACTTATGCGCACTTCTTTGACATCTTCCTCAGTGTCGATGTTCACAGTCTCTGTTTCTTCCTCCACATGCAGGTTCGGGCCTTTGGGATTGTGACCATGCCCGACCCGGAGGGAGGGGTGGGGAGGAGATCACAACCATGCCAATGATGGCGAAGGTGCAAGGATAGGATAAAAGAAAAAGAAAAGAAAAGGGAAGGAGTCACCACCTAGTCTTTTAAGGGAAAGACGAGGAAAACCACAAAAGGATGAATGCATGTGATGCAGATGGGAAGGCTGGATGTCTGCTAACCAGA
>JAMKQA010023087.1:0-18771 GCA_024699735.1 Posidonia australis
TATATTTATATATTTATATAGTAATCTTTGGGGAATAATTATATTGACTGAATGATCATTAGAATGATTAAGATAATAATTAGAATGATCGTAGGGATTGCCTATAATGAATTAGCAAGAAATCTCTTAAGTATGGCTAGAATAAAAGACTATATGACTTAGAAATACTAAGTCTTTCCCTTTATTGGTTTAGATTGGATATTATAGATCATGATTTATCCCTACAACTAGATATTGATTGGGCTCTGTGTGTGGTGCATTGAATGAGATATTCAATGGCACTGTGTGGGTGTTTGACACTGATCTGGCTATGCTCCTGAAGGACACGAGCTAATAAGCATCTTATCCTTTGACTCTAAAACTTAGAGTTTTGGGTGTTGTTTTGTGTGACCAAGACACCTAAGCACCTTACCGACCATAGGGACGGGAAATACCTCTAAGGTTGCGAGCTTCCTACTTAGGGTGAGGTCCACGTGCTGTGCGGTTCCTTCTAGATGATCCTTATCCCATATGGAGCTGTTGTTTCTATTTTGAGTAGAGTTTTGAGAATCTGTGATTTTAAATGATTTTCGAAATAGTTTTTTGAAATGGTTTTGAAAAGAGAATATACATAAGTTTGCAAATGGTTATGGAAAGAGCTTTCTGGTGGTTTTTGTTTATGATGGACCATTAGACCAAAGGGTCATGTTGTCTAGACCAGGGGATGTAGGTCGTATTCTTGGGTGGTCGAGTATGTCACCTAGGTTGAGATCTTGAGACTAAGAGGCAGAGACAAGTGATCGTTATATCCTGAAGGTATGATACTCCTAGATTGTCGTTTACGAGGCCGAAGTTGAGGTCCATGGGTTAAGGTGTCGTCTGGACTTGAAGGTATGCCACTTCGATTGTCACGGGCACCGAGGCCTAGGATACTGTCTATATACAGTGGCATCGTGGCAACGGACTTGGGAGGTATGAGACTCCTGCGCAGTTGAGTTTGATAATTTGGTTGTTACAAGTACCAGAACTTATGGGTGCTGGCTAAGCCTAGGTGTGAGAAGCCTCTAGTGGTTCGGAGCATTGAACTACGACACCGAGAGCGCGTACCCTGTGGTTTGTCCTGACAAAGGACAGCTTATCCAGGTAGGGTGAGCAGCTTTCCCCTATGGGGATAGCTTTTGAGGGTTCTACAGGTAACGAGACTATGGGACGGGCAGACTCCACCACAGGGTGGTTGTCTGTGGCAGTTAAGGATGCAAATGAATCGAATACGGTACAAATATGGGTGTTACCATATCCATATCCATTTTCGAAATGATGATACAGATACAGTACGGATATCATACGGATAGGAAAATTATATATCCATATCCTCAAAAAATATCCACGGATACCAAACAAATAAAAGGGAATCAAATACGGATAAAGTCAGATATAAAAACGGATATGACGATATACAAATTACATAATTGATCAAACCATTAATATGATTTTCATATATTTATATATTTTAAGTTATTTAGCATATATAAAATAAAACAATATATATAAAGTTTTTTTAAAAAAAATAGACATAATGATAGGTTAGACTTAACTTTTCCAAAAAAAGATGAATGATTAATAAAAAAACTATCATATTTTGCAACATATTTTGTTAATTAAAGTTAGTAAAATCCAATAAGTGACAAAGTAAAATCCTTGTAAAGTAGATAAATAATTTGTCAAAATCAAAATGTAATCCATGGATCTTAATTTACATCATTTGGATTAGATACATGTCAAAATCTACATCATTTAGAAACTCCAAATATACATATCTATTCATGTACAAATTCAACGATTTTAAAGCAAGAATGTAACACCTGTAAATTCATTTTTGTAATTATTTACATTTTAATGAATTTATTCCTAGACGGATGTTACTGTTTCAAGGCCTGTTTGTGTGTTTTGTGACTTTGGGCTTAGGCCTTGTGGGCTAGCTTCTGTTTGTGTGTTCTTGTGCGTGGTTGGCGCTGTGCTTGTGTGCTTTGGTGTGGGTCTGTGTGGGGCCCATGTTTGTGGGCTAGTTGATGGTAGTGAGTTGGTACAGTTGGTTGCTGGCTCGTGTGGAAGGCTGGTGGTTGTATTGTGCATGCATGCATGCAACTACCACCATCTGCACGTATTTAAGTTGCGGCCGTCAACCTCCTCCATTCGCACCTCTCCTCCCCTTTCTTCCCTGTTTCATCGTCCTCCTTCTGAGCACCACTTCTCCTCCCTCACTTGTCCTCTCCTTCTCTCCCACTCTCCCCCATTCACCCCCACCCTCTTTCTCCCTCTCTTTCGTTGCTTCCCCACCTCCTCCCTTGCTTATTTTCCCCGGTTGGTGTGCTCGACGACGTGCGGCGGCTTGTGGCAGTAGCGTGTGGCTCCGGGGAGTCGTCCCAAGGGTCGTGGAGGCTCCAGAAGCTCATGGGTGGCCAGTGGCCGGAGTTGGTCGTCGAAGGTCGTATTAAGGTATGCACCTCACCTTGTGTTGTAGAAAGCATGAAATTGGTAGAAAATGATAAAAATGCATGAAAACTAGGTAAATTTACATTCCTAGAATCTATTGTGAATTTATAATGATTTATGGTGGCATTTATGATAATAAATGCATGTGGTTTGGTTTTGGTTTTCTCTGTGCTCCTTGGCTTTGTGATTTTATTATGAGAGCTACACTTAATGGATCTAGGTTTTGTTTGTGTGGATTCTGAGTAGACTCAAGGGTCTACATCTTATGTTTTATGTGTAATTTTTGGCATTGTTTTGGGGGTCCGCCCTAAGGTCCCATTTTTGGCGATTTCAAAGGTTTGAGTTTGGGCCGTTTTCTAAAATCATAGAAATCGACATACCGAAGTTAAAACTGTATACCGAACAAGGATTTTCGGTATACCAGACCTTTTTGGAAAGCCGATTCTCTGTCAGTTTTGGTCCTCTAATCTCTTCGGTTTGCCGAATCTCTTTGGTCGATCGATCTAGGAATTTTTGGCATACCAATCCCATTTCAGCATGCCGAATTAGGACCCTAGCTATTTTATAAATCTGATTTCTGAGGATTTATTGGATTGGTTTGTTTTGCCCATTTGAGATGGAATTGTGGACCGTTAGTGGTGGTCTCACGAGACACCTGATGTGTCATTTTGCCGAGGTTTTGAAAGAGTTTCTAAAGAAATAAAATGATTTGAAAATGGTTTTCAAAGAGATGAGTTGGCCCATTTTAGAAAATGGTTTTCCTTGGCTTTCTGTGTGCGGGTCGAGACACTGTGGGACCGTGTCGTCGGGACCAAGGAATGTGATGACATTCTCGGGTGGTCGGGCATGTCTCCCTGATTGAGGTCAGGGGTCGAGATACCTGAGGTTGAGCGTCATCGGGTCTTGAAGGTATGAGACTCCCTAACTGTCGTCTCGAGGCTAGGGTTGTGGTCTGCAGGTTGAGGTGTCTTATGACATGACAGGGAGGTATGATACTCCTACTGTCACTGTGAGCACTGAGACTCGAGTGTTGTTGGGTGTGGAGGTATGACACTCCCTCCTAAGCACCGTGTAGAGGACGCCGCGAGGAGGCATATCCTATGGTGGTCAGTGCGGGTGGGACACGTGCCCTATAGCTGGTAGCATCTTGAGAGACAAGACTACCTTCCCAAGGAGGGGTTGGCTTTGTGATGGTTTTACAGGTGGAAGGATTTCGGATGGTGGTTGGCTTTCGCACAGGGTGGCACACCGTGGCAGTGCAGACGCCGTTGGTTGCACTTCGATGGACTACTTGTGACTAGAGTTGGTTGCCTAGCGTCGGGCTTCTCAACTCACTATGTGTGATTTTGGCCATTGAGGGCCTCGTTTGTGGTTTTAGGCTAGTAGAGCCCTATGTGCTGTTTTGGCAAGTGTGGGCCACGTTTATTGTGGTTTTCGGCCTTGTGAGCATGATTTGTGGGATTTTAGAGAAAATGATTGCAAAATGAATTTAAAAGAAGTTTTAGCATAGTGCATATAGTCCGGAGTCTTGTAGCCACACACACAGGTTCCTGGTAGTTGATAGTTCTGTTTAGCTTTTAATTTCCTGTAATTTAATTTATTTTAAATTATTATGGAAATTTGGGGTGTGACAGATTTGGTATCAGAGCTCCTGGTTCACTAGGTTGCACTAGCCTAAGGTGTGTAGTCTAGAGACTCTATAGTTTTTGCATGCATGGTAGAGTCTACACCTGGTCTTCTTCATGGTATTCTAGTTGTTATTTTGTCTTTGGTGCAGGTGTTTTGCCTTTCTCCTTGTAGGATGCCTCCTCGTGGTCGTAAGGGCAAGGCCCCTATTTAGGAAACCGAGCCTTGAGAGGACGTGGGCTGATGGAAAGCTGTTCGTGCCTGTGACCATGCCGACCCGAGGAAGTCTCGACGCGGAGCCGCGCCAGAGGGAAGGAGATCACAGCCATGCCAAGATGGCGAAGGCGCAGGGAAAGACAAAAGAAAAAGAAAAGGAGTCGCCACCTAGTCTTTTAAGGGAAAGACGAGGAAAACCACAAAAGATGAATGCCTAAGGTGCAGATGTGAAGGCTGGATGTCTGCTAACCAGAGGATGGGTAAGGATTCCTATTACGCACGAGGAACGTGTTAGGCACCTTCGTACGCCCGAGAAACTCGGTCTTTCTAGTCTAATTGCTTGCTAAAGGCTAGATGGATGTTTGCTAAACCTAGATCATGCTTTAATCATGCTAATATGTATGCCATGACAAGACTGGATGGATGTGCAAAACAGTGTGAGAAAACTGCGAAGAAATCCACATGAATTGACAAAAACGCAAAAAATCACATGAATGATGAGGTTTTGTTAAATAATGCTTCTGAAAAACATAATGATATCAAAAAGATGACAAGCCAAGTCAACCTGAGTCCTCAGAATCATGAAAAAGTCGTGAAAATCAAAAAAGGGAAAAATAATCCGTGGTAGGGACAAATGTCAGCCTTCAGGCCTGTTAATGTAAACCTTAGGCGATGAAACCCAAATCAAATCAAAATTTTGAAATGTAGGATTAAAGCCAATCAAATCAGATATCGAATAAGAAACTCTAAAGACAAAGTGAATCAGAATCATGGAGAAAGTCATGAAAATCAAAAAGGAGAAAATAATCCGTAGTGGGGACAATGTCGGCCCTTAGGCTTGTTAATGTATGCCCTCGGGCGATGAAATCCAAATCAAATCAAATCAAAAATCTGAAATGTAGGATTAAAACAAATCAAATCAGATATTGGATAAGAAATTCTGAAGACAGTGAAGAAAGAAATCCACGAAAGAAAGACATGAGATGCCGGCTTGCTAAATGCAAATGTGAGGAAAAAGGATATGAAATGCATGGACAAGTGCCTAAATGTGTAAAAACTCTAAAGAATGACTTAGACATGGACTATGCAAGATTAAGTGCAAAGACTGAGATGCAAGCTCATGAATTGGAGGCACAAGAGGCAATTTGGTCATTTCCCTAGCCAGATGTGATAAATGTTAGCATGGGGGTGATGCATGGCCTAACATGTGTCAAAATGTGTGCCAAATGTCTAGAAGATGTTATTTGCAAGAAACATGGAGGAGAAAATCAACAAAATGATGTAAACACAATAAATGACAAACATAAGGACCAAAATGCAAAATTCACAAAGAGGAATGAGAATCTAGATTAAGAACATGTTCATGACCCCTATTCTAACCTGCAAATGATGGCTCCAATGTCAATGTGGCACTGGGATGTAAAAATTGCACTTAGATAATTTCCTGAAAAGTCAGGGTCTAAAGTGCAAAATTCACACATAAGAGCAAATGTGACCAAAATGTAAGGCTAAACATCAAATCTCAGTGAAAACATGATTCTTAAATGGCATCAATAATTAAATGCAAAACATGAAATGCGATGAGTGAAAAATGCCCCAAAACATGTAAGAAAACATTTAAAGCCCTAATTGCTGGATTTAGAAATAATCTAAGGGCCTATATGCAAATTGTATGTGCTCAGGAATGATTTGATGTGAATCGAGGGACTTCTTTGCAAAATTTCAAGACCTCAATGTGATAAAAGTGGGATTTTATATTGGTCAGTGCAATTATGATGTTTCCTGAGGTCTAGGATGCAAAATGTGCAAGGAAAACTCATTTTTTAAAGTTCTGGGGGCTTAATGCAAAAGTCTAGGATCAAACTGTAAAGAAAATTCCATTTTAATAGTAGTCAGTGTGATTTTTAAATATCTTAGGGCTCAGACTGCAAATTTCCCAGAGAAAAATCATCTTAAAGATTTTAGGGGGCTAAATGTATATGTTTAGGACTTAAATGTGATAAAACTCAATTTTAATGATGATCAGTGTAATGTTTATAATCCTTAGGGTTCAGAATGCAAATTTAACAAAGAAAACTTATTTTAAAAAGCTTCAGGGGATAAATGCAAATGTTCTGGACCTAAATGTAAAGAAATTATGTTCCAGGGACCTAGATGTGATAAAAAAAGATGCATTAATGTGTTATGAATTAAAAAATAAGCCTTCAGGGGGTCACATGCAAAATCCACAGATAAAATAAAAGAAACAAATGAATTTTAAAACCACAAGGACTAAAATTTAAATGTTTGGACCCATATGCAATAAAAAAGGATGTAAATGTAATAAATTGAGGACTTAAAAGTAATAAACCCAAACTAATGGGCTTGGGCCCAAAATATGTTCATTCGAAGATCGCTGGAGGATCGCCAACGTTCTCCCTCCGGCGATCCCTCAAGTGAGACTTCGACGGTGACCTAGCGGCTGAAGGGGGCCCACGACGGTTGAGGAACCTTCGTGGAGGTGCGGCGATCTTCTCTGAATGGTTAGGCAAGGCTGGGGAGGACTGAAGCTTCCCCCCCACCTCGCGCTCCGGCGAGGTGCTCTGAATGGCGATGGAGACGACGACGGCGCAATACGGTGGTGCTTCGGGGGCTGGAATGGCACAGAGAGAGCGGGGAAAGCTCCGGGGAGCCACGGCGAGGCTCCGGAGGGGCAGTGGCAAGCCATGAGGTGCTCCGGAACGCTGCTCCCACCTTCGTCTCTGACGACGGGAACGGCGGAGGTGGTTGGGTTGCTGCGGAGGTCTGGGCAGTGGCAGAGCGGCACAGAGGCGCTCGTGGTGACGCGGAGATGCTTCCAGAGGAGGTGGATCGGTGCTGAAGCGTCTGGAGTACTCGGACGTGCTCTCGTCGGCGAGCGATGATCGACAGGGTTAGTGATGGAGCAATGGCGACAGCACGGGCTTCTCTAGAAGGGAGGGAAACCAAAGGAGGAGGAGAGAAGAGGAGGAGAGAAGAGGAGGAGAGAGGAGAAGAGGAGGAGAGGCCCTTGAGGGGCCTCACCTAAGGTCAAGAAGCCCGAGCCTCGCCGGTGGTGGTGAACCCACCACCGGAAGCGTCGCAACGGTAGGTAGGAGGCGCCGCTCCACCGTGGCGTGCTCTAGAGGTCTAGAGGGTTCTAAGGGGGCATGCCATGAATTGAAACAGAGGGGAGAAAGGGGTACCTGTGAGGTGTTGTCTCTCTGACGTTTTTCAGTGGCAACGGCGGCGTTTCTGGCGATGCTCCAGTGGCCCGGGTTGCTGGGAAGGTGGCTACTGGATTGAGAGCTTGGGATTGGATGCCTTTGCGAGTTGGTGGTTAAGGGAGAAAGGTTCTCAATTGCTGGAAGCTCGCGGGTGGAAGGTTTGAAGCTTTGACGGCGAGGTGAGCTTTATACTCCGGCGAGGCTTTCTAGAGCCCTCGATCCTCCTCCTCAGCCACTGGGCGCCGTGAGATCATGCGCGTTGGTCGGAGGAAGTTGGCCAAGGATCACGGAGGCTGAGATCTACTCCGGATTCCTCGGGATTGCTCGTCGGAGTTGTCGCCCAAAAATTAGGGTCGTCGGAATTATTTTTGACTTTTTCTAAAGTTTTGAATTACATTTTTGAATGAAATAATGTTGGGCTTAGGGTTTTGATTTTTCATTTAGGTTTTTTTCTTTTGGTTTTTATTTTGGAATTTTTAGGATTTTTTAGGGTTTTAATTTAGATTTTCAATTGGATTTTGTGGGTTTAGTTTTGGACTTTTATTTATGTTAAATTCATGATTAAGGTTTAATTAATTGGTTTTAAATTAGGTTTAAATTATTTTTGTTTTTTTTGTTTTGGAATTTTTACAGATTTAGGGTTTTTATTTGATTAATTAGGGTTTTATTGGATTTTAAGTGGGTTTTAAATGTATTTAAGTGGGTTTTTAAATGGATTTTAAGTGGATTTAATTTCATTTGTTTGGTTTCAAGTTTAATTGGGTCAGAGTGGGCTAGCATGAGCCTAATTGGGCTTGAGTAGGTTAGGGTTTTGGTGGTCGCAACCAGAGCATCATCCGGAGGAGTCTACTGCCAAGTGACTTCAAAATTAGGGTGTCTACAGTGCCGAACTGAGGAACTTGGCACACAAGATCTCCCATGCCTTTAGCACGAGTAATGCTAGTGAGCCATCGGGTGACCTGTGGCTGAGCCAGTTCACGAAGCTTCGTCCGCCATCATTCAAGGGTAAGGTTGGTGTTGAGGAGAGCAAGGCCTAGCTGAAGAATGTGGTAAATATGTTGGAGAGCATGGCGTGCCCAGAGGAGCATTAGGTGCAGCTGGCGACTTATCTGCTGGATGGTGAAGCAGATAGGTGGTGGAAGTTTGTGAGGCAGCTGAAGTTCCTAGACTCAGTCACTATTAGCATCCAGTAGAAGGATTTCAAGGCAACCTTCTATGACAAGTATTTCCCCACTCATGTGAAGAAACAACTTCGTCGACATTTCTGGAGTCTAGAGCAGGGCACGATGTCGATGCTCGAGTATGAGACTGAGTTCGCTCGGCTAGAACGTTTCGCTCCTGCCTATGAGTCTAAGGAGAAGTGGGGGCAAAGGTTTTTGGACGGCTTGAATCCAGGGTTGTGGATGAAAGTGATGAGTTTTCGGTGTCAGAATTTGGAGGACATGGTTGGGATGGCATATTGCTTCAAAGCAAAGCATCAGAAGTATCTAGAGAGTCGTCCCAAAGGGAAGGGTAAGTCTTTTTTTACTTCCCGGTTCTCTTTCTCTGGTCCTCCAAGTGCTAGTAATTCAGGTAGCCCTGAGAAGAAGCAGAAGGGGAGTTCTAGTGTTTCCTCTGCAGGCCGACAGAGTTTTGCTGGTGGTAGCAAAACTAGCATCAGTCAGACAAGGTCTAGTGTTTCCAGTGGGAACCAGTGCTTCAATTGTGGTCAAGTGGGCCATATCACTGCATTTTGTCCTCATCCTCGGCAGTCTCCAGTGTTGGTGGTGTGCTATAATTTCGGGAAGACAGGACATGTTCATGGATCCTATCAAGAACCACCTGAGAAGGCAGGAAGCGTGCCACATCAGCCGACTAGGGGACAAGTGTTTACCATTGCAGCTCCAAGCATTGGAACTTCGGGAGATGTAGTTGAGGGTAACGATGATTAGTTGGTTTTGTAACCCTCTGTGATCGTTGTAATCTTCTTGTAACCTGGACATCTACCTGATTGTATGGATGTGATAGTGTTGCTTTATTTGGCCATCAGGTTCTTTTATTGTGGCTAGCCGGATGGCCAAAGTGTTGTTTGACTTAGGAGCTCTTTCTTTTTTGTCTCTGAGTCTTTCGCAGCGGAGTTGGGAGAGAGACTAGCTAGATTGGCCTTTCATCTTAGCATGGTGACGCCGTTGGAGGAGCACAGTTTGGCATGGAGGTATCTGCGGTTTGTTAACTTGACGCTGAACGGAAGAGAGTTCGACGCTAGCCTGATCGTGATGGACATGCCGGAGTACGATGTGATACTCAGCATGGATTGGTTGACGCAGCAATCCGCTTTGATCGACTATGTTCGAAGGAGAGTTTATTTTGGGTCTCCTAAGGATGGGTCATTATTTATGCAAGGTGGGTGTCAGGGTGAGCCTAAGCTTGTCATTTCAGCTATGAAGGCTTATAAGTCTTTGGTCAAGGATTGTGTAGGGTATCTAGCTAGTATAGTTACCTCCACCTCTCTCGAGTTAGGTGTTCACAACATCTCTGTAGTGTGTGAATATCCCGATGTTTTCCTTGATGATTTGCCTGGTATGCCACCTCATAGGGAAGTAGAGTTCTCGATCGATCTAATTCCTGGTTCTGGTGCTGTGTTGAAGACTCCCTATTACATGGCGCTAGCGGAGTTGCAAGAACTCAAGACTCAGTTGCAGGAGTTGCTGGACAAGGGGTTTATCAAGCCTAGCGTGTCTCCGTGGGGTGCGTCTATCTTGTTCGTCCATAAGAAGGATGGTTCGCTCCGACTGTGTATAGATTATCAAATATTAAACCAAATCACGATGAAGAACAAGTATCCCTTGTCCCACATTGATGACTTGTTTGATCAGTTGCAGTCTGCATCTGTGTTCTCAAAGATTGATCTAAGGTCAGGGTATCACCTACTAAGGATACAAGACTTAGATATTCAGAAGACTACTTTCCGGACGCAGTACGAGCATTACGAGTTCACGGTCATGCCTTTTGGCTTGACCATTGCACAGGTTGCGTTTATGGATCTGATGAACTTGATTTTTAGCCCTTTCCTGGACCAGTTCGTTGTGGTTTTTTTGGATGACGTGCTGGTCTACTCCCCTGATGTAAAGACTCATGCCTTGCACCTGAGGGCAATTTTGGATACTTTGAGGTGTCATCAGCTGTACACCAAATTCTTCAAGTGTGAGTGTAGACACCCCGATTTTGAGGCGGCTTGTTGATGGATCCAGTGGCGATGAATTCAGATCTTGCTTTCCCAAACAAAATCCTCCAAGTGCATCAAACTAACCTAGAGTCATGGACGAGGCCACAGAATTAAAACCAGCATCCTACTTTGCACATTTGACCAATTTAATTAGATGACACACCTTTCTAGTGCATTCTTGTAGCACACTAATATGGCACATCTTATCGGTGCACTAAATAAGCACACCAAACTAGAGCACTAGCTTGGCACACCTAACTGGCACACTTGGCTGGCGCACATAGGTGGCGCACCTCACTAGCGCACATAGATGGCGCACCAGCTCCATTCCAGGTCGCTGGTTGTTCATTTGCCTAGTGAAACTCCAGCCATTATGCCCCTAATCTACTATAACTTTCGTTCATTATCAGCATAACGATCATTATCTTTTGGTCTTTGGGGAGGTCTTTTGGTTTCTTGAGCCTTTAAAACTTCCTGGCACTCCCTATATAAACTCTTGGTAGTCATTGGGATAAGGGGTTGGAAGAAGAGAGAAAGGAAGAGCCTTTGTTTCCAACACAAATACCCACAAGATAGCTTGATCCAGAGCCAAAAAAACTCCCACCCTTGAGTAAGAGAACATCCACTGTGCATAGGAAAAGCCCTCTCATCCATACCTTCCATATAGTTCCTTCTTTTGCATCACTAGGAGGCCATTTGGGGGGGGAAGGAGATCCCTATTTTATTCAGCCATCAAGGTCATCTCGAGCCACTTAAGGAAGAGTACAAGAGCACACTAACAGGTAGGCATCTAGACCTTTTCATAGCTAGATTTCCTTTCATGAATATAGGTTCATTTTAGAGAAGACTTATATGATAAATATGCTGATTTTATACTTGTTGGATCACCTTTTAGTGCGTGATGTTCATATGGATCATGACTTTTATGCAACTATACCAATCATGCTATGTTCTTGTATAGTTGGATGAGATATATGCATGCCTTGTTGTCTCTTTTTACTGAATTTTTGAGATGTGCAATATTTGATGGGTTTGTGTTTTATTCATATTCTAGATGCAATAGGAATGATTTGATGGGTTCATTCCCCTTTTTGTTGTGTGCATCTATGTTGTTCTTCTTGCATGTGCTTTGGTGTTGACTTTATGCATTAGACATAGCCTCATGATTTTCATCTAAGTAGGATTGTGTGGTCTTGTGTGAGGCTTATTGCCCTTGAGCACAAGACCCACGTTATGGTGTCTTGGGTCCCCTCTTTCCTTATGACTTCATGGAAGAGGGGGGAACTCATATGTGATCAGGTGTTCTAGATGTCTACGATGTGTTTTCAGATGGTCTCAAGCATATTTATAAGATTTTATATCGCATAACATATCAATCTGGTTGCTCTGTGATTTTTGAGTCTCACTTTAGTGGAGCACATAGGTGGAGCACCTAATAGGAGCACATTGCTGGCGCACCAAATAGGCGCACGTGCCTGTTTCAGTGCACCAACAGTGACGTTTGGCATGATAATTAATATGGTTCCTAATTTGCTTTGCCTCTAATTTTCTTTGGGTGTATTCTTGGATATATCAGGATGACTCCAGTCTGATTTCATCCTCTTTTATGCATGATAGCTTAGGTTTTGCATGTAGCAAAGCGAGGACATTAGCCACTCGATATTACTGGATCTAGGGTTATGTTTGCACAATATCTTTGCACCGATATTCGTTCCATGCCTTGAGTGATCTTTCAGAGCATTAAGACACACCCCACAGTTCTTTTACCCATATTTAGCATAAGGCACCACTTGCATTTAGCGTCGCATTGCATATCACCCTCGAGTGTACAAAAATAGGCTGAAAAGCCGACATCTCCATATAAGTAAATGAGAAACCCATGAAAGACCGATTTCTCGGACGCACGAGGGTGCTTGATACATTTCTCGTGTGTAATAGGGATCCTTACCCATTTTTATGGTTCATGATTGACCTTTTCCATTGGTTTTATTGCATAGTTTTAATGTTTTAAAATGGATTTCCTCATCTCCCATTTTAAAAGTAGACTAGGTGGCGACTCCTGCATTTTATCATTATTTTTTTATTATTTTTGCTGTGACTTCGCTGGTCCTCACGCATTTGGCCTTCTACACCACTCACGAGGCTATCGCTGGCATGGTTACAGTGAGTTCTGGCTAAGTGAAGTCATGTTCCATGGCCATTTGATTTCTGGAGAAGGCATCGAAGTGGATCCAACCAAGGTCGAGGTGGTGAGCAGTTGGAAGCGACTCAAGGTGGTGAGTGGTTGTCATTGCTTGCATCTTGTGGTGGCTGGACCGATGGGTTTAGTGGGTGGAGGAAATGGCTATGCGGGTGAAGGGTTGCGGCGGGTAGGTCGTGTGGTGGTGCAGGGTGGCGTGGTGGTGTTGGGAGGCTTGCTGTGGCTGGGTCGCGCGGTGGGTTCCGGTGGTGTGGTGATGATGGGTGTTGGGTTGTGCTGTTTGGTTGGGTGACGAGACGAGAGATGGAAGTGGGAGTGAGTTGTAGCTATTTGGAAGAAGTGGGCTGCTGTGCTTGGTTGTTGTGAGAGGAAAGGGATGGAGAAGGAAGGATGTTGGATGGCTGTGAAAGGAAGGGGTTGGCTGATGCTGGATTCTTGCTGTTGGACAACAAAAAGGAGGGATGAAGGAGGAGGACGTGAGTGAGTGCTGCTGTTGGGTTGATGAAGGCCACTGGTTGGTGTGAAAGTGTTGAGAGGAAGACGAAGTGGAGCAAGCCGCGTGAGTTAGTGGAGTGGAACAGAAGGGCTACTAAGTGATGATGGGTTGCCTGTGAGTGGTGGTGGCCATGTGAGAGAGAGAGGGAGAGGCTTAGAGGGATGGCTACTATGCCTAGTTGCCCTCTGGGAGGTTCTAGCTACATCAAGAGATGGGGAGATGGAGATGGAGAGCTAGTTTGCTGCTGTGTGCTATATATACATTGATTGAATGCCATGTTGCTCTTCCATGCTGTTTGAAATATGATTCATTTTCTGAAGTTATTCACAAGTTGCTTTGAATCAAATTGGCCACTTTAAATCATTTATTTGCTGAACCAGGCTTAAGGAAGATGATTGCTTATTCAGAATGTTCCATTTCCGCATACTTTAACAAGAACATAATTTCCACATTATTTGCACATTTCCATGAAATGCTGAGCTGTAATTGTATGCCTGTGTTATCTATATTTCTACCACCATATGCCATAGTGCTTTGTTTAGATGCCATGCCTTTCTATTTCGCCTTCGACTGTAATGCAATACCTGACTTTGTCTTGGACTCCAGTATGTCATTGTCTTGCTTCCTGTTTTAATGTAGTATTTGCACTTTTTGTAGGATGATCCAGTTCTCGAGGAGGGAACGCCACAGCTCTCACGGGATACGTCGTCTAGCTCTCGTTCCCAGCGGGGGGGTAGTTCTTCGAGGTCACGTGCGTCTAGCAGCTCGACTCCTGTCGTCCCTATTAAGGTAGGCCCAAACTGGAAGACAATGTGTATAGGATATAAGTTTGGCATTTCATTTGACAAATGCACTTTCAGGAGTCTGGCAACTTTGACGGGCGGTTGCTTAGCGGCGATCGTATCTGTGAGAGCTCCGACTTTACGGTAATTATCTTGCTTTGCCGTGCCTTAATCATGATACTTTGCTTTCTGACTTGGTATTACTTCTGTTCTTGATATTTTAGGCTGGTGATGCAAACTAGATAATACGGTATCACTAGGCCCCGATGCTCGACCACTTCCACCGTCTGCCTGAGTTTCTGCAAGATTTCCTCCATCACCGTCTCCATTCGGCGGTTTACTATGCATACCGGTCATCCATGGTCACTACAACTTCTTCCGAGCTCTGGTGGAGAGGTGGAGGTTCGAGACGCACACCTTCCATTTCCCGTTCGGAGAGCTGACCATCCTGCCTGACCAGTGGGCTTTGTTGACGGGTCTTCCTTTCGACGATGAACCGATCATTGGTGAGACTACCCACGGCCTACATCTTGCTCCTGCACATCTGGGCCGTGTTCCTCCTAAGCCACTTAGGGGGAAACACATGATCACTGTGGGATGGTTGAGAGAGTGGGACCAGTTCTGGCCTCACCTCGAGCCTGATAGCGACGAGGCGGACTTTGTGCTGCGACACTTCTTGCTGGACCTGTTGGCAATGATCTTCTGTGATTCATCTGCATACTGTATTCACGTCGATTGGTTAGCATACCTAACCAACCTAGAGCATTTGGACCATTACGACTGGGCTGAAGCCAGCTATACCTAGTTGATATGCGAGCTTGACAACGTAGTAAGGTTGGGGCGCCGCTCTTATGTGGGATTGTATCCTCTGCTGACTGTGAGTGTTTACTTTCATTATTTTGCAAAACAAATTTCCTCTTTGATTAATATTTGATAAACTGACTTCTGTCTGCTATTACCAGTATTGGATTAAGGAGCATATTACACGGGGGCATAGCTTTGACCGCCTTCGTGATGAGCTTCTACCTCTCCCTCGTTAGTGGGTCGAGCCTGACCACTGGGCTGCTGCAGGGTTTATAGTCGGCATATTTTCTCCTGGGGCGCGTGAGGCACCAATTTCTGAATGAATTCTGCATTCCTGCCCCTCCACCTTCCGACATGGATTGCCCGACCTCGACCCGTGCTGTGGCCAGAAGTCGGCATGCGACAGTTGTGGCCTCTCAGGACAGGCATGTCCTTCGAGAAGTCAATTACACGGATTATCTGGCTTGGTACAGACGAGTCGGGAAGTCGTATCTATTTGAGGAAGTCATGCGGGATAGCCAGTGTGGGATGTGGTATGCTTCTGATTGGGTCAAGGTAAATTTACTGCAATTTCTGCTTAACACTTCTATGCATACAATCGAGATAAATCTGATATTTGTCTAAATTCGTAGGACTTTGAGGAACAATTTGGTGCCTTTTACGAGGATATCCGATGGAAGAGGGTATGCTTTTACTTTTGTGAACTGCCATTTTCATCACGAATAGGCCTGATATATTTGCAAATTTTACAGGAATTGCGCTAGCGCAACATCATCCAGGTACTTCTTTTTCTCCTACTCTTGTAACTTGGCTTAACAATTTTGGCCATTAACACAGGACTCGGTATTCTTTTTACAGCAAGATTTCCCAGCTCACGAGGTGAATGCAGCTAGCAGTGGGGAATTCACTATGGAAGCATCTGAGGAGGATCGTTCTGACACTGAGGTTTCCCAGAGGGTTTAGAGTTCTATCGCCTGCTCTCAAGCTGCTGCTGCTGCCCAGTGGTCGCGTCGGATCACCCGATGAGGAGCTCGTCTTTTGGCTAAGAGCTTTCAAGAAGCATCGTCCGACGAGGAGGAGTCGGACGATGAATAGCCATCTTTTAATTTTTTTGCTATAAGTCAAGCTTTGTATAAACACTATGCCTTGAACATTGTAAATCTGTTTTGAGAGCTGTCCTGGAATGACAAATCTATATTTTGGAATGCACCCCTTTCTAGGGGTATTGTCTGTGTGTTGTATGAAATTTTTGTGCAGGTTTAAGAAGTTGGCGTTGATTTGGCGAGTTTGATATTTTAATGGATGTGCTTTCGAAATTTTCAACTGGGGGGTGCGCCACTTAGGTGCACCACCTAGGTGTGTCACCTTGGTGCTCTTCCCAAAAATGACCATCTTGTTTTCTTTTTTTTGCTAAGACCCTTTTGCTTCTTCTCTATATGAACTTGCATTCCCAGCGAGATATACCGCTGCCCTCACTATAGAAATAGTCTGAAGCTTTCAATTTTACTTGTAGCTCTTTATCTGATCTTTCTGGGCTCCTGCTGTGCTTCATTTTGCATCACAATGGTACGTGAATTCCCTTTTTTGGAACAAATCTCTACACATGCATGTGTTTTTTGTCGGTTTCCAGTTGATTTCTTCATTCCTTGCTTCATGAGAAAGACAGCAATATACAGATTTTACAGAGATGCATATGACTTTCTTTATATTTTGCAAAGATATTTGTTTCTTTGTTATTCGTGGGTTCTATGCACAATTAAGACCCCCACAACATCTTGGATTTACAACAAGATAAATTATCCTAAGTATGCTTTTTGATTCACATTCTTTATGTCTTTTCTCCATATTGAGATCATATTCTGCTGGATTGTTTTGTTTGCCCCATGCTTATGCCAAGTTCTATTCTTTTTTCCTGCCATATCTGGCCCAAAACTCGTGTCCACAGGGCTATCCCACTCTGGTGACACCGAAATACTATTCTGATGCTCTGCACGCCTGAATTGATGCTTTAACGACCGCAGATCGCGAGCAATTACGGATTTGGGGCCTATCTTCTACCTTATTAAACATAGCTAAAGTAGAAGTGAATTGGCACCTACTATGTGCTGTGGCTCGATTTTGGAAGCCGGCTTTCCACGTATTCCGCTTCGGACATATGGAATTGACTCTGACCTTGGAAGAAGTCAGACGGATATGTGGCCTGTCTCTATTCATGGCTCCTTTCATCTTTACCTGCCATGATAGCTATGCTTCAGTCCTGAGTCAACTGACTGGCTTAACTCGAAGTGTCTGTGAGAAGAGCCTTATATGCAAGGATGGATCAACTACCATGCTGCGCTTGGATTATTTTGAAAAAGTTTTTGCTTCCCGTTCCTCTTTAGGTAGCCTGTGGCTTCATGGCTTTGTGGTGCGTTTCCCTGGGGAGCTTATTTTTAGCCATGACCGGATGACTGTGGCCGTTAAGGTAGCAGAAATGGCTTCGGCGATGGTCACTCGCCAAATTAATCTTGCTCCCATTCTCCTTGCAGAGACTTATATCGGCTTGGACTGGGCATTGAAGCGTTCCCGGCATTTCTATGGTTGTGGCGCTTTGGTGCAAGTGAGTAAGCCATATTTTACTATTCTGATGTGCTTATTTAACTGTGCTCTGTTTTGCCAGGTTTGGTTTGCTGCTCACATGGGAGTGGAGGTTCTGTGCTCTCAGCATTCTGCATTTGAAGCCTATAGCCGTATCAACCATTCAAGGGCACTTCCAGGCGTTCATGAGTTGTGCAGTTGGTTGCGGAATCTCGCTAAGGACACTGTAGTGTGGCACATTGTATCCTCGGCTCCAAAGACTTTTACTGCCTTTTTTGATGCTAGGGACATGAGACTTGTGGTTCTTCCCGGGCTCACGGGCAGTGTGGAATATCACCCTGTCTGAGTCCTTCGCCAATTCGGCTTCTGCCAGGACTCAATTGAGCAAAGTCCCATCCTTGATTGTTACAAGAGATATATTCTTGGCTCTGATGTGACAACCTTAGAACTGGCCCGCATGACGCGTGTTGGCGTTCAATCTTCCGATCTTGCCATTACTGAGGACTCAGATTGCACAACAAAATATGAAGCTGAAGTACGGGAGACATGGCCCATAAGCGAAATACCGCCTAGTGGCACTCGCTTCACAGAGGCTGGTAGCTCAAAGAGACCAAGAGCCGACTAAAATCATGTAGCAAGTTTTGTGAAATGGGCTCCAATAGATGAGAAATTTGCTTGCATATTAGGCCATCTTGCAATGCTTGTGCTTGCTCCCACATTCTTTATAGCACTGTCTCCAAGATTGACTTAGAATGGCAGTTGGCATGCCCCTAGTCAAAGACTTTTCCAACCAAAAAAGTGACTAACATGCCCCTAGTCAAAATTCCTATTTGCCAATACTACAACTCAAAAAGGCAACTGGCATGCCCTTGGTTGGAATGTGGGTAAACACCTTGCAAAGCGATGCAAAATGTGAAAGTGGTGAATTATCCAATGCTAAATGCCAAATGATTTATGCAGAATTCTTAAGATGGAAGCAAGATTTATGAATGGTTGATAGAAGATATGCCCTCAGCACTGAGGAAGCCTTCATTGCCTGCTACAAGGAACTAGAATGTCCTCGACTCACTTGGTGCTACCTGGATCCCTGGGTTTATGGTGGCTCTCACTCAACCAATGGGCTTTTGGGATAAAATGGGCTCCATGCCAAACTCCTAGGGCCCTACACC
>JAMKQA010023088.1:0-14544 GCA_024699735.1 Posidonia australis
GGGATGGCAACCGTTGCTATAAAGGAAGAGAGAAGAGAAGAAAAACAAAGAAGAAAAGAAAGAAAGAGAAAAGGGAAGAAAAGAGAAAGGTACATACTGCATTCATTTTAATTCTCTTCGTTTAAATAAATGGAATATGTTGAGTGGGGATGATTTAGATACATAACAAGGGTTTTGTGGTCTTTTAGTAAATTTTGATGAATTTCGAAGGATTCATGAGGATATTGTCACTATTGAGCTTAGTTGAGTCTTCTTGCTTCAATCATGTATAACTTGAGCTATGAGTATTGGAATTGAATGATTGTTATTCCATTAGAAAGTAGACTCGTAGATCTTTGTTTTAGTAGGTTACTTGTTAATTTTCGTGGTTGGTAGAAATACCAATAGCTATGTAAAGATTGATGACCCATTAAGTTATGCTAGTTTGAGTCTTATAGCTTCAATCATTTATATCTCGAGTTATGGGTATTGAAATTGAATAATATTTGTTCCATGTGAAAGTAGACTCGGAATACTTACTTTGAGAATTTTTGAAGGATTTTTCATTTACCAAAAGTGGGTGCGTCTATGGTCCCAACTCCAGCGAATGGTGGTTTCAAGGCAGATTTCATTAAGCAGAAATCACCTAAAATGACACACTGAAATTGCCCGGTATACCGAATCAAGGGATTTCAGCATATTGAATTTAACCAATATGTCAATCCAGGTCTTGAACCTAGACTGAGGCTAGAGATCAAGAGATTGAGGTAAGTGTTCGTCGGATTTTAGAGGTATGAGACTCCTGGATTGTCGTTCACGAGGTATAACGCCCTGAGTCCGGGAACGTTACTTAAATAGTATCAATCCGCTAATTATAATAATTGACAACAATTAAAATAACTGGGAAAAACTTACCTAGAAACGGTGTGTGGCTAGTAGCTTTGAATCTTCATTGCTGGCGATCATACTGCACCCAGTTACGCACTTAAAAACCAAACAAAAACCAAACACATGTGAGTGACTTCTAAGTCAACTAGTACGCGCCCAACTGCCGAAAACCATGAGAAAACTCTAATTTTTATCTTTATAAAATCATTTCACAAGCCTCGAGAAAACCACAGATCCTGACTAAAAGTAACGAAAATTCATTCCTAAAACCATGCTTTTCAATCATTGTCTTTTTCTCAAATCTCATGTAATTTTTTCAAATCATTTATGTTTTCAAGAAACCATATTTTCATCCAGATCCAGCCTAAAACACAAGGTTTTACAAGACTCAAAAATCACACAAGCATTGGCTGGCAACTGGTTCAAAATCATCATTTTAAATCATTTTTAATCTTACTAGAATTTGGCTAAAACCTCAAACCAAAACTCACAGTCTGATTTTAACCCAAAACCACAATCATATTTCACATACATTTTCAATATTGTTACCTTGATTAGAGGCAACCAGATACTTAAGCAGTCGGTGAGGTCTCACCCCTACCCTACTACACGACTACGGTGAAGTTTTTCGTGTGGGAGGACACTATTTCGGCCAATAGGCCTCAATTTCCATTTTTATAAGCACAGAGATACGTCTATTCTTGACGTCCCAATGGTGGCTCAACCTACAACATCGTTGACCCAGATATCTAGGTCTTATATCCCTAGGCTCAGCCTAGACAGTCACAAGTGGACTAATTTGGCCTTTCTCGCTCGCCCCAAACTCAGCAACCACGATTATGTCTGACTATTGGTTTCATTCCATATTGTTGACACTCAAAATCATGTGGATCTGAAACCAAATCAAATCCATTTTCAAAACATGCAGCTTTTCCTCAAAATCACGTTTCAAAACCTTTCATTTTAGGAAACTCTATTTCTTTATGCAAAAACATGGGTCTCATGCCCAAATCACAACAAAATGCATTCATTCAGTCTCATTGGGTCTCATGTCCAAAAACCACATTTCCATGCATTAAAATAATATCTAATCATGATTTATTCTCAAAATCATTGAAAAATACCTCCAAAAATTCCCTGGCAAACCCACGTATACGGCTCGCCTAGGACCTCTACAACCTAGTTTTTCTACCAAGTTTAAAACAAGGCTAAACTTCCTTAGCCCAAAATCTACCAAAACTCATCAAAACCCATATCATACCATTCAGGCATATCGTACACATTTTAGAACAACCAAAAACCATATTTATATCATGGATTCCATTTAATTTCATAAAGTCCATTCATTCACAATAAATCAGGATATTCATCATAAAATCCCAGAAATCATCATTTTTACATGAAAATTCTATTTTCATGCATGGATAATCATTTAACATAGGTTTATGTCCTCATGATACCTCATGATACCAGTAAAATACCACCAAAAAGCCCTGGCCAACCCACGTAGGTCAGCCACGTAGGTTGGGTGTGCCCTAGCTATGCATCCAGAGTTTAGAAACAGGGCTTCTGAACCCCAGTTCCCACTGGTCATTCCACTAAGCATAATAACCACATAAATCACCAATTAATTATGGGGTGTAGACACTCAAGTCTACTTCAAAAATCCTCAAACAAAATTGAATTCCAATAGACATGAATAAAGATATTAGGCAAGAAACTCAGAATTTAGCTTTATTGCACAACCCACGAAATTCACGCCAAAAATCCATCAAAACCAAATGAAATCACTATATCTTGCTACACATGTTTAGATCATTCAATCTACCACACAATCCATATTGTTTCATGATTTTTGCATGCATTTACATATTTTTAAGCCATGCATCAAAATAGGGAAAGGCAAGGGGCAAAGGGCAGGACATGTACCTTGTCAGTTCTCCAACGAGCTTCGGTGATCCTCTTCGCATCCTCCAGCCTCTAGGGCACCCTTGACAGTGGTGTAGACCTTTAGCCAAGCAACTCTCCTTCTCTTCCTTCAATCTCCAACTCCCTCACAGATCTCCCTCTCTTTCTCTCGTGTTTGCTCCCCTCCATGGCACCACCACACCTTTTCTTATCTCCTCTCTTCCACGCCTGCCATTCTGGAATCTCCGTTGACCAGCAACCTTCCACCAAAGTCGACAAGGAGAAGATGGGACATGCAGGGCTAATGGAGGTAGGGTGCACGGGTAATGGAATTGAAAAGAAGGGGGAGAAAGAGACGCTCGTGTAAATGGGAGAGGAAAGATATGAAAAATAAAGAAAGAAAGGAGAGAGAGACATGTAAATGAGGGGAAAAGACAGGCACACAAACTGAGAGAACTATGCATCCGTTGACCAAGCCCACACAGGTCTCACAAGTACAAACAAGCGCATAGAGAGCCAATAAACCACCACAAACCACCAAAGTAACTGATTATTCATAATTAAACCATTCTCACAAATATTGTAATATTATAATGGTTTTACATAATTTTGCATAATCATGCCCAAGTGTTACATGAGGCCAAGGCTGAGGTTTGCAGGTCAAGGGTCGGTTGGACTTGGGGATATGAGACTCCGTTTGTTCCAGGTGTCGAAGATCCAAGGTACTAACTGTACACAGAGACACGTGGCAGCGAGCTAGGGGGTATGAGAACTCTATATAGTTGGATGTGACACCTTGGTTAGTACGGGTGTCGAGACTCAGATTGTTAGGTACCGGTAGGGCCTAGGGTGAGAGTCCTCAAGTGTCCGGGTACACAGGGGTGTCATGAGAGAC
The DNA here is from genome assembly GCA_024699735.1 of Posidonia australis. Lineage (NCBI taxonomy): Eukaryota > Viridiplantae > Streptophyta > Magnoliopsida > Alismatales > Posidoniaceae > Posidonia > Posidonia australis. The sequence goes on from JAMKQA010023088.1 coordinate 3,671, forward strand.
GCATCCCCGTACGAGTTGGGACGGAGACTAGTGTAGTGATAGTATAGTGAGGCCTGTAGGTTGGGGCGGTGGTATGCACTGCATGGGGACTTTCACCGCAGTAGTGTAGACACCTCTCTGATGTGTTCACTAGACCTCTTTGATGTGTTGTGCAAACACAAGTATCGGTTGCTTAGCTCTTGATAGCACAACACATCAGAGAGGTCTAGTGGCCAATGTTTATTGAGACTTGTGTTTCAGGACTAGTTCAAGCCAAGACTTGTATTTTAGCCAAATTTGAGATTTGTATTTTAGACTTGAATCTAGTCTAGAGATGCATCAGATTAAAGCATAAGATTTTTAAAGAAAAAGAAAGATGTTTGAGAAAAGCATGAGATTTTTAAAGAAAAAAAAAGATGTTTGAGAAAAGCATGAGATTTTAAAGTAGAAAGAAAATATTTGAAAAAAGGATTATGCCAGGTTTTGAGATATGATTTGTTGTTTTGACTGAGCAGAGGCTCGATGTTAGTGTGGCACTCTTCAGTTGTTATGAGCTTCACTTGGCAAGAGTAGTCATTTCAAGTACGCAATAAGCTTTGAAAATCATTCATATGGTTTGAAAGAAAAGACAGAAAATGGTTTTGAAAAGAAAAGAAAAGAATAGTTTTCAAAGATATGATTTCAAAGACTTTGTTGCTTGTGGGGCAAAAGAGTATTGCTCGTGATTGTGTGCGGTATCCAGGAGAGATACCAAAGTAATGTGTATTTTAGTAGGGTGTGTGTTCGGTGACCTTTCAGTAGTCACTCATGTGTATTTTGTTTGGTGTTTTCTCAGGTGTAGGATAGGAGTAGGAGTTTGCTAGTGCACGAGAAGATGGAGTCAGTCAACTACACATCAAGGGTTCTGGATAAGTTCTTAGTTTATTTTAATTCAGTTAACAGTATTATTATTCATGTTATTTAATGTTGGATTTAGTTTTATATTTGATACAAGTAATTATTGTAAGTAAATAAAGAAAAAAATGGTAGCTAGAAGTTTGGATTAACGACTTGGGATCGGGTTGTTACAAAAGTAATCTAGTTGATGTATCGATAAAATAAAAAAAAATTAACGTGTGAATAAAATTTAGATAATAGATTTTAAAGAAAATACATTTATTATAATATATAAGTCACTTCAAATAATTACCTACATTCTTAAATAAATGTCACTATATATTACATTTACCGACAATATAAAAAAGTATTGTCACTATAATTAATTTTTTTGTGACGTTCAATGTTGTCCTCGTAAGTGATTTTATTTTATACTAATAGTTTAAAATTGACTATCACAATATCTAACTTATAGTGATGGTCAATTTTCAGCATCACTAATAGTTACCTGTATTGACGACTATTTCACATTGATTGTAACAATCCAGTTTTTAGAAATGGTACTTTGGTTAGATATTTTAATAGAGTTCTGTGTCATTAGAGGCTAGGTCCCCTACGTTTAGTGGGAAACGCAGCTTTTGCAGTGTCTTACGCCTCGATTAGTGGATTTCTAGCCTTTTTGGTGTGGTGTAGTTCGAGTGTTGTGCCTGCCCTTGTGAGAGTTTTGAGGGTTTACTTTGTGTTCTAGTGGCGGATCTCGATTTACACGAGTTACATGAGCGTGGTATGATTTTGTGCTTGCGGCTTCCTTTCTTTCCTTTCCTTCTTTCTTTTTTTTCTTTTCTCTCCCTCAGGCCCCACTCCCACTCCTTCCTCTTCTTCCTTTTCTTCTTCTTCTTCTTCTTTGTCGTTGGAGGGAGGGGAGAGAGAGAAAGATGGCCGAAGAAGGGACGATGCAGTCATCGTTGTGCCGCTGTTGTCGCGTGGAAGAGGAAAGGAGCAGCTTGTGGTCGGAGGAGCGTCACCGTTTGTCTTGCACTACCGTGTCTTAGGTGGAGGTACGCATTTCGTAGATTTTCTTTTGGTTCCAAATTTGTACCATAGGTGCATTATAATGTACTAATATTTGTAGTGAATTTTATAGAATTTATTGTGCATTTGTGGGCCATTTATGGCCGTATTTATGATTTAAGGTGAATAATGACTTCTTTGTGTTGTTTGTTGATTTCTCAAGATTTGCTTGATGGATCTTTGTGTTGCTTGTCTAGTTTGGAAGATTTCGTCAAGATCTTCATTTTGATATATAGTTTGCTTGGTTTGTTTGGGTGTTTGCATGTTTGGGACTTTGGGTCCTGTTTTTGGGTGCCTTGGGTTCGTTTGATTCGGTATGCTGAATTATTTTGGGATACCATTTTGGGCTTTCAGAATGTCCCCTTGATCCCTGATTTGGTTGACCGAATTTATTTGGTTTTCTATTCTAGGTCTTGGGTGTTGATGTGGCACCCTAGTTTGGTTGACCGGTTGTCTTCGATATGCCTGGTCAGGGGATTTCGGTCGACCGTTTCCTTTTCGGTTTGCAAAATTGGTCTCCTAAGCCCTGATTCGGACGATCGTTTTGGTTCAATTTGCCAAACAAGACCTGGACCTCTGCACTTGGTTTCGTTGGATTGATATATATATATATATATAGTTAATATCAGGTAAGGACTGTCCTTACTTTTAGATGGTAAGGCCCTTAATCTTGTCCTTCCATCATGAATATCATTTATTGATTTGATTTGGATCAAAACCAAAAATTACTTTAAAAACCACTAAAATTTTAAATTTCAAATTTCAAATTCCCTTTTATTATCCTATTATTAAAACCCACTCCTAAAACAAAAAAAAAAAGCCCTAACCATAGATCCCATCCTCTCCCCCTCCTCTCCATGCCCACTAACGTCCCAGATGCCGTCCTCTCCTCCTCCCCTCCATGCCCATCGAAGCCCTCCCCCTAGTCCACCGACCCCGATGCCCTCCTCCCCCAGAATCCATCGGCCCTCGACGTCCTCCTTCTTGCAGATCCCGTAGGCCCCAACACCCTCCTCCACCAGATTTTGTCTGCCCTCGACGTCCTCCACTCCCAAATCTTATAGGCCCCGACACTGCACCCCCCCATCCATTGCCACTGCCATCCTACACCCCTTCCACCCAAACGTCGGCCCATTCTCCTCCCTTCTCACCGTCCACCATGACCCTCGATGTCCTCATGCCTAGCACCCCTCACCGTGCAATCGTCCTCCCTTACGCTGCCTCGCAGCCCCACCACTACTCGCCTCCACCACCCCTCCAAGCCTCGTTGAAAGGGGCAACCATCATGCAAATCTCGTCGGAGATGGAAGCCAACACATCATCGCCTCGTCTCAAAGGTGTACAACATCAAACACATCTCTAAGAATGAAATCGCCACTACCTTGTGGCCTTGGCAACCTTGTGGAGCTTCGACAACCCTCTAGTGGCAGCGGCCCTCTCCTCCCTGACGCCCCCTAGCCACAACGCCCTCCACCCCCACGATGCCCTCGATCCGATGCCCTTCCTCATGCCCCTACGCAGTCCCCAACCCAATGCCACCCCACAGTCAGCAACGCCCTACCTTCCTCAAGCCTTTGGTGAGCCTCACACCCCCCCCTCCCCCTATACGACGACCTCCATTTGGAACATGGTGGAGAACCTAATGCATAATTTCTGTAGTTTAGTTTGAGAATGAGATGAATAATTTTAGTAGTCCAATTTGATTTTCTGTTTCTTTTTTTTCCTCTTCAGGAAATGGAAGAGGTGAAAAAGGGGAAAAAAATAGTAACACTAAAATAAAAAAAATTAAGTGTAAAATTGATACTGAAACTAAAATAGGAAAAAGTAGTAATACTAAAACAAAAATAAGGAATTGTAAAATTGAAACTGAAAGGAAAACTAAAAAACTAAAATGTTACGAATAAAAAAAAGATATTGTCATATGAAAAAGGATATTAAAGTGAAACAAATATTAATTTGATTCAGTTACTATAAAAATTTATAAATAAATGAAAATAGAGGGAAAATGAAAATTCACAAAACCACCAATGCAAACATAGGTGGCTTTACTAATTTAAATTTTAGATTTAATTTCAATCATGGGATGTGTTTTCAATGGTAGATGATGAGGGGCCTTACCTAATAAAAGTAGGGATAGTCCTTACCTGATAATTTGCCTATATATATATATATATGGGTGTGCATAGATATATATATATATATTTATTAATATTAAAGATGATAAATATAATGGCATAAATGGTTAAGATAACCATTAGAATGATTGTAGAATTTACTTAAAATGAATTAGCAATAGATCATTTGGGATATGGGTAGAATAAAAGATGAAATGATTTAGAAATAATAGGTTCTTTCCCAGATGGTTTAGACTAGATTTTAGGGATAATGATAGCATCCCTAGGTCTAGGGCTTGTGTGATTTTATGTGTGGTGCACTGAATGGAGTATTCAGTGACATTGTTCCAGGTGTTTGAGTCACTCTGGCTATGCTCCCGAGGGACATGAGCCAGTAGGTGTCTTACACTTGGGCATCAGAGTGTGGAGTTCTGGTTGTGTTTGCTTTGCTATGGTGTCTTCTAGGTGGATTTAACACTCAGAGGACGTTTTTGTTAGTATTTTCTTGGGTTGCAGTCGTGGGTTGAGCGTGGTGCTCGTGAACCCAAATGCTGCCAATGTACTTTTACTAGGGCCTGACAGGAGAGTTGTCAATGTTGTATTTTGTTTGTGATTTCTCGATCGTTGGTTTCCGTATCGCTACTGGACACAGTGTTTCTTGAGTGTTAAAGGATATTTAATGGTTTTGAAAAGGCTTTTCAAGAAGAGAGTTTTGAGAAGAGACAAGTACAGATTTGAAAATGGTTTTGGAAAGAATTTTTCGATGCTTTATGTTTGCGTTGGGGATTAGTAGATTGAGGCGAGTGTTTGTCGAGTCTTAGAGGTATGACACTCCTTGAATATCGTTCGCGGGATTAAGGTTGAGGTCCGCAGGTTGAGTTATTTCCTGGCATGACTTGGAGGTATGATACTTCTGTTGTCGCTGTGAGCACTGAGGCTTAGGTGTTGTCGATTGTGGAGGTATGAGACTCCTTCTTGAGCATTGTGTAGAGGACACCGTGAACAGGCGTATCGTGTGGTGGCCAGTGCCAGTGGGACACGCATCCTATAGCTGGTTGCATCCTGAGAGACAGGACTGCCTTCCTAGGAGAGATTGGCTTTGTGAGGGTTCTCCAAATGGAAGAATTATGGGATGGTGTTGCTTTTACATAGAGTGACACATCGTGGCAGTGAAGACATCTTGGTCGCTCCTTGGTGGACTGCTTGTGGCCAGTGTTGTCTGCTTAGCATTGGATAGTTCGACACACTATTTATGCTTGTGTTTTGTGCAAAGTCCTGGTTTAGGAAATCAAGCTCTAGGCCTAGAAGAGGCCATGATTTTGGCACCTATTGAAGCATAGTGTTTTGGAATCGATGGCTCCATTATTTTGGGAGTGGTGGCTCCGAGGTTTGGGAGCAGAGGCTCCATGGCTTGCTGTTGTGGTTGGGTCTGGAGGGGACCATGTTGTGTAGAGCAGAAGCTTTGTAGTCGTGTTTTGGTGTGGCCTTTGGACTTGATTTGGCAAGAGTGGTCATCTCGAACGTGCATAAAAGATTTTGAAAGAGTATGCGCATGGTTTTGAAAAGAAAAAGACAAGAATCATTTTAAAGGCATGATTTTGTGGCCTGCCAGGCCGTGGTAGATTGCTCGATTTAGTGTTGTAGCATCCAAGAGGGATGCCAGTGCTTGTGTGCTAAGCGTCAATTGATTGCCCTCTTAGTTTGGCGACATCAGAGTGTGATGCCTGTGCATGGTTGCCTTCAGCATATGTTGTCGAGTTGTAGGTGGGGTGCGTGTCGGGTGACCGTTGAGTGGTCACTCATGTGTGCTTTGTTTTGTGTGTTTTAGCAGGTACAGGATAGTAGCTGTTGGTTGCCAGTGCATATAGGAGGAGTCACGTCGCCACACATTAGGGATCCAGGTAAGTGTTTGTTTAGTTTATTTCCATTGTTTAATGGTTTTTATCTTATTGTTGAGAGTACTTAGCCTTAACTGCATTATTAGTGTAATTATTGGTTAATAATAAAGATAAAATAAATAATTAACTGGAAATTTGTCGCTAGATTTAGTGGTAGCGACTTGAGGGTCGTTACATTGATTGTCAGTAAATATAGATTTTTTGTAGTGTAACTATTGAAATAGGACAATGTAAGAATATATGAAAAGCTGATTCATCATTAATCCACAAATTTCACAGTGTGATGGGCTAAACCAACCTTGCGTAATTAAATTAGCTCGAGTTAGGATTTTTCATGGAAAGCAAGCTAAGCAAAGACTTTAACCTTTAAAAGGGTGGCACTTTTCTAAATTCTTGTTCAAACTACTGATCGTAAACCTCCATCATTTAAAATATCATAACAATTTTAATAGAAAATTTCTTATTGGCAGTAAGCATCCAATAAATAGAATCATCCTCATTAGAAAGTAAAACCTAGTTAAGGAGGCCATTAAATTGGTGTAAAAGGGAGGGGTGATGCTGTAGAGTTAGGATTTGTTGGAATTGAATATGTTCAACCTCCTATCTTGAAAGGCCAAAAGTCGTTTGGCTAGAGAACATTCTTATTTTTGGTCAGAGAGTAAAGTTATGGGAAGATGAATTTTGAGGGGGTATTTGCCATCCATTTGCTTTCGCAAAATATAATGGTGTTACCATTATTGACTGAAAATGAACTAAAGGTATTTACTATTAGATAGAATGATTTTAGTTCTTGCCAAAGGGGAGAGGAAATCTTGGAGTTTGTATTGAGAAGTACTCCAAAGTTATTGTGAAAAAGATATATGCTTTTAAACAGAGTGAGCCACTTAAGATGATCTTTGTTCGCTAGGTGTTTCCAAAGATGTTTGCATTTAAACATAGTATTAAAATGCCAAATGTTAATAATCTTTACACCATCATGTTGTTTTTCCTATAAATATTTAATTTGCCACGTGGCAAGATGATATCCCGTATTACTAGAGGAGTTTGAGTTCCATAGAAAACGTCGATATGAATTCGGTCAATTTCTTTTTCAATCTTGACTAGAACGTGAAGAACAGAGAGGTAATAACTTGGTATGACTGATAACATATAATTGAGAAGAGTGATCTGGTTCCCAAGAGATAGATGTCTACTTTTCCAACAATCCAGTCTAACAGTAAGTTTATCAAGGGCTATTGCCCAATCATTGTGGAAAGCCTTTTTGAAATGAAGGAGAAGTTAAAGATAAGAAATGGGAAGAGGGATCCAATTACAGCCTAAAATGGAGCTATACTGATTAGTTAATTAATTTCAAATTCCAATCCCAATGAGTGAAGATTTGTGAACATTAATTTTCAAGCCTGAGCAAGCTTGAAAACGATAGAGGATTCTTTTAACATTGATAAAACAGTCATCAGATGGTGTTAAGAAAAGTAAGGTATAATCAGTATATTGAATATTTAAGACCTCAGGTACATTGTGTAGAAAATAAATTCCTTCAATAAGCTTGTTGTTTTTATCAAGACATAACATTCTATTGAAAATATGAATGACAATAATGAATAAGAGAGGAGATAAAGGATCTCCTTGCCTAAAGCCATTAGAGACACCAAAAAAACCTTTAGAAAAATTATTTATCAGGATTGAGAATATACATATTTTCATCCAAGAATGCCACTTCGTGCCAAAGCCAAAGCCAAAGTCCTCTAAGAGCTTTAAAAGGAAATCTCAAATGATATTATCAAAAGTCTTTTCGAAATTTAGCTTAAGCATAACTCTTGGCTCACGAGAGGAGTATGGAAGGTGAAGGGTTTCTTTGGCTATAATAAAACAATCAATGATATTAAGGATAGGGCTATGTTAAGAATCATCGAGAAGAGAAATAAGGATTGGATTAAGTTTAGAAGTTAGACATTAAGAGATAATTTTATAACTACTATTAAGCAAGTCAATAGATTGATAGTCTTGAATTTTTTCAGTATCAAGATTTTTAGAAATGAGAGTAATAAATGTTTGATTGATATATTATAGAACTTCTATATTATCAAATTGGTAGAAAAATTGAAAGACATAAAAAAGGTCTGCTTTCAACAACTCTCAAAAGTGATTTTAGGTCAGCGAATGGTTGAGTTCTATCTTTTGACGTCATCATTCATCATACAATAGTCTGCATCTTGCATGACGTATATGTAGGTTTCGTTGGATTCATGAGGAGCACTTACGAACTTTTAAGAGCCATTTTTTGGTGCGAGTGTCTAATTTAACATTTCAAAACTTTTGGAAGTTTCAAAGTGCTTTTGTTTTTGTCGGATTCCATTCATTCCAAACTATTTGTATAAGATTTGAATCACAATATGCTACTAATTTTCTTCAATTGAATTGATGAAATAAAACTCTAACCTTTTCAAATCCATTATCTGGATATACATATATGTAGTACTAAATAACAAGAAGTTGGGGACCAAATTGGTCTGAAAGCATGGTACTTGTAGCATAGTGAGAGATATATGCTTGCAAATACAGGTTCAGAAGGCATTAATTCTGGACCATGGGATTTTCTCAAATTTATTGCAAAGCTGGACATGGGAGTCTTTTAGTGTTAAAAACAAGCTCTATATACCACTTAAAATTACTTTACCAGCTGCGTCAACATTTTTTTGTGTGATGCTGATAGTGCAAGCTGACATAGTCTTAAAGTCTGTTCTTATCTAGATAGAGAGGCTTCTTTAGTCTTAATGGGAGAGTTGCATTAATATAATTGTATGTTTTTAGTGACATCAGAAAGTCTAAGTTCCTGCTTTGAAGGAAATAGAAAACTAGGAGAATAAAAGTAAAAGTGTGTTATTACTTTCACATAACCAAATCCTTTGGACTTCTAACTTTCAAAAAAGGAAAAAAAACTTTGTACGTCTGCCGAAGATTCATGGTATTGACCCATCACACGATTTAAATATATCGAGTCCTTCTTTATCACTTTGAATAAGTTCTTGCTTTAACTAAGTTCCATGTTAGAGTCAACCTTTTATTACATTCCTAGGTAGTCTTACTATTCTAGAATGTAGAATAAGCAAAGCGAAAGAACAGCCGGCATAAACTAAGAAGTGGCTTCATTCATTGTAAACTAGTGGAAAGGCTACATGCTAGTCTAATTTACATCGTCGAAGGGACTGAGTATCGCTTCGATAAACAGTCTTTAATACTGAAAAAACAACATTCAGCAATTTAATTTGATGAAAAAGTTTTTAGGTTTTGACCCCTACTAGCATAGTTACGATTAAGATATTTTCGTACATGTTAGAGAGCTGGGAATAGATTCTTGAAAACTCGATGGAAGCCTTTAGAAGCTTGCAGTTGACATAGAGATCATCAGCTTATAGCAAAATGGAATGGTGACCTTCGTTGAAGAAACAAGAGGCATTGGGAAGCTCTATGGTCTAAACTGTTTCGGTACAGAAACCTTTGTGTTGCTCAACAACCAATAAGAAGGTTGAAGTTACTGGAACAATCTCACGTTGAAAAATAGGAGAATTAGACTTTTATTTATATATAGACGAAGCCTTTCACTTATTGTAAATTGATTTTGAATTAAATATCTATTTTTCAACATAAGTAAATTATTATCTCTTTTTTTTCATCTTGCATCATTGTTAAGATTTCAACGGTAAGTGTTTATTATACATAAAATGTATCAAAAGGAAAATTAAAGTTAATGAAACTTATTCTTGCATGTAGTATAGCATGCCAGTTCTCCATCCATTTTGTTATGCTGACTATATTTTATTACTATCCGGCCCATTAACCCCTCAACACTGTAGGGAGAGAGACAATGGCTCATTGTCACAGTGGCTGGGAGAACTTTAAACTCGTCACAAGTCTCGGGTTCGAATCCTGGGACATTCACCTCTTACTATCTCAATCGTTAAAAAAAAAAAAACACTACAGGGAAAGAAAAAATTGTTGATGGATCTCTTTATCTATGCTACTTTAAAAAGCAGCAATGTAGATTTTGACACCCTTATAATATTACCACTTGGCAGGAGAAGCTTTCAAAGTTTGCCATTTGTCAATACTTCACATATGTAGAGGTGGAAACTGGGCCAGCCTGGTCCGGCCCGGTCCACAAAACACCCGCAGGCTGGTCCGGGTCGAGCCGGGCCGGGCCTCACCTCCTTTTGGAGGTCATGGGCCCGTCTATGGGCCGGGCTGTCGGGCCAGCGGGACGAGCAGAGTCAAGTTGGTCCATTGGGCCCAAATTTTATTTTACAATAAAATATTTTTTTATTAATAAAAAAATATTTTAAATACATCATTTTTTTACATTAAAAAATACAAAAGATATTTACATCATTTTTTTTACATTTTTTTTAAAATTTTACATCAATATTTATTCAATTGTGGAGTCTATTTTGCCTGTTGAAGTTGATGCTGCATCATCGTCTTTTTCTGATTCAGAATTCAAGCTCAATCCCTGAAGACGGTCAACCACATCGTACCAATCTTTTAAGCAGACAGAGGCTTCTACAGACTTCTATGGTAATCTACATCTTTTATCATTTAATACACTTTTTCTTGTAGAAAATGTAGATTCCGACGCCACAGTTGACGCCAGAATCATTAGTAAATCTTTTGCCATTTTTGATATTATAGGAAACCTAATAGCTGTAGCAGACCACCACTTTAATATATCTAAGTTATCTATTTCTAAATCAATAAAAGCAATTAGGGATTCTAAATAATTATCTAATTCATTATTTGTACTTGATTTTATATATTTTTCCTTCTTTTTATTTAATCTACTCCATAAAGAACTACCACTACTACTACTTGTTTGTGTTTCTAAAAAACTAGATGCTTGACCACTAGATATTTCACCATAATTTCTAACATATTCTTCAAA
>JAMKQA010023089.1:0-11444 GCA_024699735.1 Posidonia australis
TTCCATTAAAAGACTAGGTGGCGACTCCTTTCCTTATCCTTTTTGTCTTCCCTTTGGTGTTTCTGAGTCTTGTCTCTTCCTCCGGATTCACCATTTTCACCGTGACTGTATCGGATCTCCCAGTGTGTTTCCGCACACCGGAGTAGGTTTGGTGAATCGCGCCCAGGGGTTCCACCGGCATGGTCACAGAGCTCACTTGTGATCCAAAGCCCAACCACCATACTTTATCCTGCAAGCCTGCAAAATTGCAAAATTGGGGTGTCTACAGATGCCCCTCCCTGAGAGAGGTCGGAGGACGAGAGGGACAGAGACCGATGCTCAGGGTTGACAAAGACACCCCGCCCAAAGCCGTAAGTAAGAGTCAGTTAATGGCCATCAGCTACTAGTCGGTGAAAGCACCAGAGGTCCTGTCACCATAGCCGAAGCCAAACAAAGAAAACAATACAAATAACAAATGCCGACAAGTAGACGACCAATCAGCTCCAAAAGACATGACTGATTATCACACTTGTCGAGAAAAATGCCAGACACGGCTCATGGTACTTGCCGACTGAGAAGTGACTGGTCACGGAAGTCATCCGGGTAGTTCGGGCTAACAGCCCACAGGAGGGATGGAACAAGGAGAGTGAGGAATCCATCGGGCATCCCAGGGATTGCCCGGGTAGTTTGGGATACCTGCCCGAAAGAAAGAGGAATACAGTTTGCTTTAATTTCGTCCATTCGGAGCGGCACTCAAAATAGGGAAAGGAACATCTAGACTCCGTCCGGTAGTCTAGAAGAAAGAAAAGAAGATGCCTTGAATCTGTCCGTCCGGATAGGAATTTAAAGGCGAAAGGGTTCCGAGGTTTGTCTGTTCGGATCGACCCAGGGAAAGGAACGTCTAGACTCCATCTGGTAGTCTAGAAGAAAGAAAAGGAGATGCCTTGAATCCGTCCGTCTAGATAGGAATTCGAAGGCGAAAGGGTTCCGAGGTTCGTCGGTCTGGATCAAACCAGGGAAAGGAACATCTAGACTCCATCCCGTAGTCTAGAAAAAAGAAAAGGAGATGTCTTGAATCCGTCCGTCCGGATAAGAATTCGAAGGCAAAAGGGTTACGAGGTTCGTCCGTTTGGATCGAACCAAGGAAAGGAACATCTAGACTCCATCCGGTAGTCTAGAAGAAAGAAATGAGATGCCCTGAATCCGTCCATCCGGATAGGAATTCGAAGGCGAAAGGGTTCCAAGGTTCGTCCGTCTGGATCGACCCAGGGAAAGGAACATCTAGACTCCGTCCGGTAGTTTAGAAAAGAAAAGGAGATGCCTTGAATCCGTCCGTCCGGATAGGAATTCGAAGGCGAAAGGGTTCCGAGGTTCGTTCGTTCGGATCGAATTAGAGAAAGGAACATCTAGACTCCGTCTGGTAGTCTAGAAGAAAGAAAGGAGATGCCCTGAATCCATCTGTCCGGATAGGAATTCGAAGGTGAAAAGGTTCTGAGGTTCGTCCGTCCGGATCGAACCAGGGAAAGGAACATCTAGACTCCGTCCGGTAGTCTAGAAGAAAGAAATGAGATGCCTTGAATTCGTCCGTCCGGTAGTCTAGAAGAAAGAAATGAGATGCCTTGAATCCGTTCATCCGGATAGGAATTCGAAGGCGAAAGGGTTCTGAGGTTCGTCCGTCCGGATCAAACCAGGGAAAGGAACATCTAGACTCCGTCCGGTAGTCTAGAAAAGAAAAGGAGATGCCTTGAATCCATCCGTCCGGATAGGAATTCGAAGGAGAAAGGGTTCCGAGGTTCGTCCGTTCGGATCGAACCAGGGAAAGGAACATCTAGACTCCGTCTGGTAGTCTAGAAGAAAGAAAGGAAATGCCCTGAATCCATCCGTTTGGATAGAAATTCGAAGGCGAAAGGGTTCTGAGGTTCGTCCGTCCGGATCGAACCAAGGAAAGGAAAATCTAGACTCTGTTTGGTAGTCTAGAAGAAAGAAATGAGATGCCCTGAATCCGTTCGTCCGGATAGGAATTCGAAGGCGAAAGGGTTCCGAGGTTCGTCTGTTCGGGTCGAACCAGGGAAAGGAACATCTAGACTCCATCCAGTAGTCTAGAATAAAGAAAAGGAGATGCCTTGAATCCATCCATCCGAATAGGAATTTGAAGGCGAAAGAGTTTTGAGGTTCGTCTGTCCAGATCGAACCTGGGAAAGGAACATCTAGACTCTGTTCGGTAGTCTAGAAGAAGGAAATGAGATGCCTTGAATCCGTCCATCCTGATAGGAATTCGAAGGCGAAAGCGTTCCGAGGTTCGTCTGTCCGGATCGCACCAGGGAAAAGAACATCTAGACTCCGTCCGGTAGTCTAGAAGAAAGAAAAGGAGATGCCTTGAATCCATCTGTCCGGATAGGAATTCGAAGGTGAAAGAGTTCCAAGGTTCGTTCGTCCGGATCGAACCAGGGAAAAAAACATCTAGACTCTGTCTGGTAGTCTAGAAGAACAAAATGAGATGCCTTGAATCCGTCCGTCCGTATAAGAATTCGAAGACGAAAGGGTTCTGAGGTTCGTCCGTTCGGATCGCACCTGGGAAAGGAACATCTAGACTCCGTCTGATAGTCTAGAAGAAAGAAATTGAGATGCCTTGAATTCGTCCGTCCGGATAGGAATTCGAAGGCGAAAGAGTTCCGAGGTTCCTCCGTCCTGATCGAACCAGGCAAAGGAACATCTAGACTCCGTCCGGTAGTCTAGAAGAAAGAAATGAGATGCCTTGAATCCGTCCGTCCGAATAGGAATTCGAAGGCGAAAGGGTTCCGAGGTTTGTCCGTCCGGATCGCACCAGGGAAAGGAACATCTAGACTCTGTACGGTAGTCTAGAAGAAAGAAAAAGAGATGCCTTGAATCCGTCCGTCCGGATAGGAACTCAAAGGCGAGAGAGGGTGCCTTGACTCCGTCCGTCCGGATAGGAACTCAAAGGTGAGAAAGGGTGCCCTGACTCCGTCCATTCGGATAGGAACTCAAAGGCAAGAGAGGGTGCCTTGACTCCGTCCGTCCAGATAGGAACTCAAAGGCGAGAGTGGGTGCCTTGACTCCGTCCGTCCGGATAGGAACTCAAAGGCTAGAGAGGGTGCCTTAACTCCGTGCATCCGGATAGAAACTCAAAGACGAGAGAGGGTCTGACCTTCTGTTTAGCCAAAAGGATTTGCCAAGGGGATCTTATTCAAGTATCAGTGCACCTTGGATCGTCACCACTGTGGGGAATGTCAGTTGAAATGGTGTAGTGCCCTGCTACAGTTGCCATTTTGTTGGAGCCATTATGTGATGAAGGTCACTTCTCTATAAGAAGGTGCACCGGCCATCATTTGGCAGACAATTTGTACCAAGCATTCTCAAAACAGTCCTTCTTTCACAGAGCAGCTTACATGCCCCTGGTCGAAGGCTTTGGCTCAGTTACATAGTAAGTGGATGTTCTATTAGGTGCCTGAAACATGACTTTCAACCAAAGAGCAGCTGACATGCCCTTGGTCGAAAGCTTTGACTCAGTTACACTATAAGCTTGTGCTTTGTCTGTGCCTTTTGACCAAAGAGCAGCTGACATGCCCCTGGTATTGTACTGGCTGGACATCTCTTGAGGGTATGGGGTCTTAGAAGCCAGGTTGTAACTACAGACGTTCCTTGAACCACTGGAGTACTTGAGACCATCCCTAGTCGAAGCAAGTGATCCATTCATCAAGTGACTGGAAGTATGTGCACCCAACTACTTTCCTATACTGTACTTGAAAGACAGAAGGTATTGTGGCAACTAGATAGAGGCCTTTGACCGAGGTTGTAACACTGGCTAGTATGTTTAGGATATGTTCTGCTCAATCGTGGTGTTCTGATAGCTCTGTCTTTAGCCGTGCTGCTGTAGGACATTCTTTTGATTGTCTTTGCCAAATTTTGGATGGTTGCGTGGAGTCCTTAGTCATGTTGTTGTCTTTGTTAATCATTTGATGTGTAGGTTCTGATCAGAGAACAACTGTCTTGCCCTTGAGGAACCAAGTAACAGATTGTGTGAACCCAGCTAGAAAACAGCTGACATGTTCCTAGCATAGAAGGTATATGATGCTCAGAGGTCAGAATCAGAGATACCAAGGCAAAAAAGGATGCCTCTGGCATTGAGCCAGGCTATCTTGGGACGTGTTGGGCACCACTTGAGGATGTAAAGACTTGAGGATTTGACTGTGACTGTAGGCGCACTTTGAATCACTGAAGTGGCCACAGCTGATTTCTGTTAAGGTTAGAGACACATTTGTTTACTGACTAGAGGCATGTATATTCATCCACTGTCCTGAGCTATACTCCGATGGCAGGAAGTAATGTGATACACCATAGTATATCTTAGGCTGGCTCTTCTTTACTCTGTTACTCATTGTGTCATTATGCTCTGGCTGCAAACATGTATTCGACTGTGTTGTCCTCAGGCATTCCACAAACAATGTCTTCCACACTCGAACTGTTGCGGAGGAATTGCTGTTACACTGCCGATTCTGTAGGTCAGTGTAGCTCGTACACTAACTGGTGTCCTCACTGTATATGCACTTTGGCTACTGAGGAGCTGAAATATCCTGGCTAAAAGCACTTGGCAAAAGTCCTGTTGAACTAGTCTATATGCAGACAAAAGAAAATTAAGCGAGGCAAGGCTATGATGATGATTATTATTGTGGACTCTACTATTGTGAACAATTTAGTCATTTAAGAGTGAATTTTTGTTTGATCAAGAAATGCATGCCTTGTGATTTCAGTTACTTGTTATATGCATTTGTTGTTTTGCTTGTTCAACGAATTCATTATCTGGATCGTTTGCTTGTTTAGTTAAGTTGTTTGTTTACCCTCAGTTAGGCCGGAAAGTTGTATGCCTGTTAGAGGAGGATGACACCTTCGACTCAGTTGCCACTACAGAGACTCGCAAGTCATATGGTGGCTCTCGCTGGGTTGTGGTAGCACACAAACTCACTGTAAGGTAGCGTAATGGACCTGGTTCCATGCCAAACTCTTTAAGGTCCTGCACCTACTTTTTCCTTTCAATATCATTGTTTTTTTCTTCTACTCCCTCATAGACGTGCGGTTTCACTCTAACCTTGTCTTGGAGGTAATAAGCGCTCGATCTATTCAGGAGGCCTTTATTGCAAGAGGGTGGGTCAGTCCCTCAAAGGTGTGATTTTACTGAGCGCATTCTCCAACTCCTCTCCAAGGTATGGTAAGGATAGAGCTACAACTCACGCCTCTCACTCTTGGGCTGACTTCTGTTTTCGTCTTCTGTCTTCTCTATTCTTTTATGCCCTTGCGAATGTATGTTTTCTTTTCCGGCTCACACTCTTAGTCACCCCTAACATTTTATCTCCCTCTGGGAGGTGTAGCATCCTTGCGGAGCTTGGACATTTCGTCTGACTTTGATGTTTGGTGACTACCTTGCTAACTTGGTTGTCTAAGTAGTGACAACTGAGGAGGGAATAATCTATTCTGACATTGGCAAGCTTTTCCAATTTTTTATCGTCGGGCAAAATATTATTGACAAGCAAACTACCCTTTTTAATTGTTCTTGATGTTTTTCTTGTTTTGTGTTTGTTTTTTCCTTTTCCATCATTTGTGCTTTTCTATTTTTTTTTGTGTTTTGGTATATGGTGATGCAAAAAGAGAACAAAGAGAAAGGATACAACTCCAGTCCTTGTTGTTGCTATTTGTTGATGCCATTCGGGTTCAAAGTAACTCCTAGCAGTGCCACTAGAAATCAGAATCAAGGTAGGTGCATCAGAAGCTATCACAACCATTATTGGAACTGAGACTGTCACTGTGAATGTTGAATCTGCTGGTGACGTTAAAACTGCATCTCTATTGGAGTTGATATCTGCTGTGACGACTATTTCCTACTTGATCCAAGGTACTTGCACGTGCTGGGTTAGATCCGTGCATGGCAAACTGGCAAACTTTAGGTCAGGCCCCCCACAAAGGAACAAGAACAAGTGTGACACACATGAGTGTCACCGGACAGAACTGAGAAAAGAAAAGAGGACAAACTAAGCAAAGGAGGAACAAGAACAAGAGCGACATACACATGTGTTGCCAGACAGAAGTAGAGAGAGGACAAGCTAGGAAAAAAGAGAGAGGCCCGATGGATTCCCTGGGGAAAAAAACTGGGAGAAAGAAGGAAACCCCTAAGGTTCCAGTATCCTTGGAGCTTGTAGGCCCTGACACGGTAAGGTCAGCTGTTCTAGGGAGTGCACGTGTGTGCAAGCGTGTGTGTGGGCTGCCTCCTGTGTGTTGACGACAATGCTTCCATTGTCAATCAAATTTTGGACAGCATTCCGGAGAGTGTAACACTTATTTGTCGAATGCCCACGTACGCGATGGTATTGACAGAACAAGTTAGCCTTATACCACCTAGGAAACGGGTCCGGTGGCAAGCGAATCTCCAGTAGCCGCAGGAATGGCGCAACTTTGGGAAAGATGTCACTCAACGATTCCCCGAGTGGGGTGAAGTCTCTTTCCTTATGGCGAGGCCGCCTCTGCCGTTGTTGCTGCCCCTGTCGAACTGACGCAATGAGACACGTCGGTTTAACGGTGGTGTGTGGATGTGTAATGTGTACTGAACTAGATGCTGGTGATGATGAGGATATGGATACGAGTGCTATGCCTCGTGTGTTAACAACAATAGTCCCACTGTCGATCAAAGTCTGTATGACATCCCGCAGAGTGTAGCATTTATCAGTCGAATGCCCCGGGGCTCGATGATAATCGCAGTATGCATTCGTGTCGTACCACGGAGGGAGTGGAGTTGGTGGGGGACGCAGATCCAGGAGTCTCAGAAGTGACACAACACGAGGAAAAACAGAGCTCAGCGACTCGCCTAGTGGAGTGTAGTCACTTTCAACGCAACGGCCTCGTTTCTCGTTAGGTTGCTATCCTTGTTGAGCCGATGTGACGAGATGCACTGGCTTGACAGTGGGAGGTGTGTGCCTAGTGTGCAGTGACGACCTACGTGTTGGGACCTGATCCTGATGTCTAGGTGGTTTCTGAATATGTTGTGCAACGTGTGGTGTTGAACGTGAGAGCAACAGTTGCAGCACCGGTACAGCTCTGGGCGACGGACATGAGAAATGTTGTACTCTCGCACAACTAAGGTATTGATTTCGAGGTGACTGTGATGCATATTGTGACTAATGCAATTGTGGTGCACGAGGCAGAGACAATGCCCCCATCGTCGGAGCAGTGTGATGCTCAGACGATGGTATGGCCGATAGAATAGTAGGGTGAGTCTGCAATGCTATAGTGGTCTGCACTGGAACCTCATAGGTCGAAGGAGGACTCTTAACATGATCAAGAGAAAGGGCCAGGCACTCGAACCCTCGGGCCAAAGCTCTCAAGTACTGAGCCTGTTTGGCCGAGGACTCATCAAAAGGTAGGTCAGAAGGCATGACCGAAACAGGAATGGCCCCTAGAACAGATGATACTGCAGCTGATTGAACTCCTGAAACAAGAGGGCCCGAGAGATAGGGTGCAGCTGGCAGAACTTCTGGGACCCGCATGGTTGTCACCGCAGTTGAATCTGTGACGGGCCCTAGACCGACTTGTGTTCGCCGTTGTCCCAGAAGAGGAGCTAAGGATCCTCCATGATTTTCAAATCGGGACGCACAGAGGGAAGAAGAAGCAGCCAAAGTGAGAGAAGGAGGATCTGAGCGTGGGACCCCTTCAGAACAGTAACCGAAGGCTTGCGGGTCTACGGGGCCATGGCTAACCGCAAGCAAAATAAAAAGGAGTTGCGTTAAAGGACAAACACACGAGCTCTAAGACGAACTACCGTAAAAAATGACCAATAGCTCGGAAGAGGCAGGAGAAAACAACCATGGGAAGCCGCCCACGACGGAGACACCCGAGCTCCTAGCTGAGGACCTTGCAAAAAAGTACCTGGGAAAATAGGCAAGAGAAACAGGTATTAGAACCTCGACAACGACGCAAAGACAAATGCGAGTTATTAAGGTGACATGAATGGCACACATGCACATGAATGCTACTAACGTGCTCTCTCTCACCATGCATGTCCCCCATGGGGTTGACCATGTGGGACGCACTCATGGGTTTGGGTTTCGACTCTGGTTAGAAAAGTAGGCTCCCGTTCTAAATCCTGGCCAAAGTGCAGGCAATGAACGAGTGGTGTGTTGGTGGCCTTGTCTCCTGCAGTAGCATGGAGTTGTACCCTCTACTAACACCGATACGACCCCGGACAATGGGGGACAAACTAGCAACATGTCCTACGCCAAAGCTATAGAATGGGCTACTAGAATTGTCCTTCGTAAACTGTGGGTGACCGAGAAGAGAAGATGCATGCCCTATATGATCAATCATGTGATATGTTTTTGTGTCTTTTACTTGCGTTTTATTAAACCATAGGGATTTGTGAGCATTTGTCTCTAGTTATGCCTTATTACTTGTTCATTTGAGTTTGTGTGTTTTATTTTAACCAGATGGGGAGGTAAACATGTCTCTACTCTCCTAATCACGGCAAATTCAAATAAAGGGAAAAACACACAATCATGGCATCAAAACAAGTCAGACAAAAGGCATGAACATGACATGTGCTGGTGTAGTGCTCAAGTAGGTGAATAAAAGCAAGTATTGACAAAAGCATGAATTAAGTCATGTGCATGTGCAGTGGCATAGCAGTAGTGTAAAGAAGGTAAAAAGGCAAGTTCAGTCAAATATGTATAAGCAAACAGAAAAAGGAAACAAGCACAATGTATATAGACCAAAGACAAGTAGGGAAACCAGAATGAAAGTTAGAATCTGGTTATCCCCAGTGGAGTTGCCAGTTACTGTGACCATGCTGGTGGAACCCTGCACGGCTCTCCCCTACCGGGTGCGTGGAAACACACGAGGAGACCGATATGGTCACGACGAAGATGGAGAATCCGGAGAAGAAGACTAGACTCGAAAACACTAAGGAAAGATAAGAAAGAATAAGGAAAGGAGTCGCCACCTAATCTTTTAATGGAAAGATGAGGAAAACCAAACACACAAGAAACCAAGAAGCAAATAAGTTGCAGAAAACATGTGTGCTCCGTGCCGAATGGATAAGTGAATGCGGGCCAGAGAAAGGGTAAGGATTCTGGTTACGCATGGGGAAGGGGATAGGCACCCCTATGCGCCCGAGAAAACTCGGTCTTTCTAGGTTTCCTACTAGCCAATGGTCTAATGGGTGTGTACTTGCCTATTTTGAGTGTTCATGCTAAAGATGACTGAAAACAAGCCAAATCAAAGAGAAGAAATGAAATGAAGGGAAAAAGTTAATCCGAGAGACAAATGTAGGCATTGAGAATGTCGCTTTACTGTACGCCCTTGAGCGACGAGGAAAATCATGAAAGTCGAGAAATTCTCAGAAAGCGTCTCGTAAATCAGCGGAAATTTGGATAAATCCGAGAAAATCAAAAAGGGGAAAATAATCCTCATTTCGGGACAATGTCGGCTTTGATAAGCCTTTTACTGTACGCCCTCGGGCGATGGAAAGCTAAATCAAGTCAAATGACACGAAAATTGGAAAGAATCCGGGAAACGACGAGAAAACCAAGCTCGCAACGAATCAGAAGTGCGTGTGCAATGTAAGGAAGAAAAGGCAAGAAAACTTGCATAAAAAAGTGCAACAAAAAAAGCAAAATGCATGTATGAGTGTAATAATGAAAAATCCAAGGGCTTTTGCGCAAAAATCCAAATTTTGAATAAAAATTGAAATTCTGAAGCCCAAATCATCAAAAATACAAAGGAATACACATTCTATGAAATTATGAAAAATCTAGGGTCAAATGTGTAAACATGTGCATTTCTGGCCAAATTGGTGTTTCCTAGGGGTTGAATGCAATTCTGCCACTAAAACATGCATTTAAACAATTCAGTGGAAATTCAGGGTAAAATAGGTAAGAAAATGGATTCAGGAAAGTCTCAAAAAGGTTCAGGGGCAAAACAGTCATTTTACCCTAGAAAACATGTATTCAGTGTGAAATCTGTAAAGTGCAGGGGCTAAAATGCAATTTACCCAGAAAAACAATGTATTCAGAAGATTATCAATAAATTTCAAGGTCTAAAATGCAATTTAACCAATAAAATATGCATTCAGAATGATTTCAGGAAAGTTTAGGGTCTTAAATGCAAAAATATTGGATTAAAATGCATCAAAAGAAACTCTAAGGGCTTTATTTAAACTTTTAAACCTGAAGAACATTATTTTGAATACTCAGGGGGCATAATGCAATATTTTCAGTTAAAACCTTATTCACACGAATTAAGAAAAATAAGCTTGGACCTAAGTGTAAGAAAATGACCTATTTGTAATAAAAAAGGACCTAAATGCAATAGACAGAAAGTTACAGAAATTTATTAAAATAAAAAAAAATGTTTTTTTTAATTTCTTAAAATAAAAGATAGCGGCGACCGCCGGCGACGGAGCTCCGCCGTCAACGACCGCCGGAGAGGCAATCAGAGGCTTTCCCGTGGTCTGATCTGATATCAGACCCTTTGGGAAGCAAGAAGAAGAAGAGGAAAGAAGATCCAACGGCTTGAATCGAGGTTCTGACAGTGGGAGTGGGCCTCCCACCTACCTCTGCCGTCGAGGCACTACGGCGACGGCGTCGAGGAAAAAGAGAGCTCCAGGAGGGTCGTGGCGCGGCGCTCAGGGATCCAAGAGGCTTGGAGGCACTGAGAAGAGTCCTTCCCCTCTTCCAGAAGCGAGAATGGGGCACTTCTTCCATCCTAGAACCAAGCTCGCCATCGACGCGATTCTTCTCCAGCGATCTTGACTACGATGGTTGTCCAGGGCATGTGGCGTGGATCTGAAGGCTCAGGAGGACTTAAGACGCACTGTGGATGTGGATCTTGACTACGATGGACTTAAAAAAAACAGTAGGGCCGGGTTAAAAAAAACAGCTGAGCCCGGCCAGTTAAAAAAGAAAAGTTTTAAAAAAAAATAGCAGGGTCGGGCTCAGCCCGACCCGTTAAGAAAAAAAAGTTTAAAAAATAAAATAAAAGTGCAGTGGTCCCGACCCGTTAAGAAAAAAAGGTTTAAAAAATAAAATAAAAGTGCAACGGTCCAATGGACCGTTGCATTGATTTTAGTCGTTGCCAACGGCTGAAAAAAAAAATATGGCCGTTGCTATTGTGACCATGTCGGTGGAACCCCTAGGCGCGGTTCACCAAACCTTACTCCGGTGTGCGGAAACATACTGGGAGGTCCGATACAGTCACAGCGAAAATTGTGAATCCGGAGGAAGAGACAAGACTCAGAAACACCAAAGGGAAGACAAAAATGATAAGGAAAGGAGTCACCACCTAGTCTTTTAATGGAAAGACGAGGAAAACCAAAACAAACACAAGAAAATCACGAAACAAAACAAAATACAGAATGCATGTGTGATCCGTGCCTAATGGATAATGCAAGATGAATGCGGGCCAGAGAA
>JAMKQA010023093.1:0-10543 GCA_024699735.1 Posidonia australis
CCCTAGATAGATTTCTACTTTCGAAGACCTCTACATGTGCTATGTTGGTGGAAACCCTACTGCTGTCATGCTAGCTTATTATAAGAAAAATCCTGGATGGCGTTTTACTTTCTAAAGCCTCCACACATTCTATGTTGGTGGCAAAAGGAAAAGCCATACTGCTTCCGTGATGGGAGCTGCTGAGGAACATGTCGCCAAAAAGAAAGGAAGGTAAGTGGCATTGGTAAATAGGTAGGCATGTTGCTCGACAAAATCATCCCTTTTATCCTTTATTTTTGCTCAATATCAGCTTTGTCAATGTTGGTTAAACGTAACCCAACATTAAGCAAACCAAGATATTCATGTCCATATTGAGTCGAATCCTTGGGGATCTGACCATGTTGTTGTGTAGAACCTTGACTGCAATCTTTTAACATAGACTTGAGCTAGTCTGATAATCATTGTTTGAAATAAAAAAAAACTCTAGTTAGTGTGGACATTATGACAAAAAACATTGTAAACATGGTGGTAACCAAGTTATTTTTTAAACCATGTATTGGTAATTCATTGTTAAATATTTTTAGATAAGTATATTTATTTATTTTTGGAAATCACACCAAAGTGGCCTATTTTATTATAAAGATGAGGATATTTTTCCAATTTTGCGTCAAGTAATGTCGATTTGATGTTATCAAATAAATGGATATTTCATTATGAAAATTAAATTGTTAATTTGTTGTTACATAAGCAAATGATGGTTAAGAATATTTAAAATTTCAACAATTTTGTTGGAATGCAAGTAAAGTTTCCCGTAGAGATGTGAGCAATCAATGTCCATGGACAACTCCTAGAACTTCGACTAAATAGTTAGTACATGAAAGTATGTCTTAGAAAAGCTTGTTTGTCTAGGCAAGCACTTCAAAAGTAACTTAGCTTAGGAATTGTCTCGAAATGTCCTATTTCGCTCATTAGATACTCACTTTTGGCCTATCTATGGTCTTATCTAAGCTATTTTCTCCTTTCTTTAATAGCTTGCATGCAGCATGGTTAAATGAGGTAAAATGCATGCTTCCCTTTGAAGACCAAATGTTGTATATGGGTAACTCATCTTGGCATTGAAGGAATTTAACGTCTGGCTTGCACTTCTTTCCATCTGTTGGGAGAAATATTTAATTGATAAAGATCTGGATAGTTTTACAAAGCATGTTGTACGATAAAAATTAATGTTTAAATTTATAAGTATTGTTTTGACGAAATCTCTACCATATATCCAACTGTGGTACACGTTGATACACTTCGCCAAGTTTTAGGTCACAATTATGCCCATCTTCCTTGTGACACCAAATTCAATCACCTTTCTCAGTGAATACCCTTTTCCTTCCCCAAACGTCATTGTTGCCAAAAACTTAAAACAAAGACCAAGATCAGAGGTTCGTGGAGAAAGTGCCTTATTGGATTTGAACAGATGACTTATGCCTTACCGTTGCCATCATCATTGTCGTTATCTATCATCATCATTGTTCTCTGCCTTTTCCATCATTGTTGTCATTGTCCTTTTCTTCGATCATTTCCCTTTTTCCGTTGTTGTCGTTGTCGTTGTCCTCTTTCATTGTCGTCATCATCCATGTCCTTCTCTAACGGTGTCCTCTTCTTCTGTCGTCCTCTTCCCTTTTCGTTGTCACCCTCTATTACCTCCACCATGGTCGTCATCCTTATCTTCCGTCGTCATCATTGTCTTCCTCTACTGCAGGTATTGTTGCCTTCCTCTGTAATTGTCGTTGTCTTCCTTCATCATTGTTGTATCACTCTATGATTGTCGTTCTCGTTGTCTCCCTTTGTGATTGTGTTCGTCGTCCCTCTTTGTCCTTGATACTGCTGTTGTTGACATCCACATCCTTTATGATCATCCTTCTCCTCCTTTGACTGCATCACTGGCCTTACTGTCATTGACGCTGTTGTTATCCTCCATTACCATCATTGAAGTTCGCGCCTCCCTGGAAGGGATGGTACATTATCCAACTTCATTGTTATAAAATAAAATTTATCACTTGTTTATATATGCCATGCACCAACCTGTATTTGACAAAAATGGTGTTACAAACTTCTCACTCCATGTATGTTTGATGTCATAACTCATAATTGGATGACTAGGCTTTAGTAGTACAATGCTTCCATACGATGGATGTCTATTAAAGCTGTCTTACTTTATTCATATTTTTTAATTGTGTCATCAGATAAAGCAAACATACATAAAGTTATTTTCCCTTTAGAAACTTCATGGTGTCCACCTGTGGTGTTTCTTTTTTCTCTTTATATTTGTTGTCGACAGAATTGCCAACTTGTTTGTTCTATGTTATTGTGAAATCATATTCTCTTGCTTTGTTGCAGATTGTTGAAAGACTTCACTGGTATGTGCAAAGCGGTGACATGGTGAGGACTTGAACTAATTATTTTTTCTCTTTCTAACTTTTGGAATGGGGTATGGAGTACTGTTTCATGTTATACAAAGAACAAATGACTATTCTCAATCAAAACCACCACTTTTCACTGGAAGTAGTCAATGATAGCTTGGAACCACTTTGATAATTTTTTTGCCTTAAGGTGTGGGCCTCAAACTTATCTTCTTCATTGTCATTTAATATTACTCCAATCTTTCAATGAGAAGTTCTGCTAGGTCTAAGTACAAACTCGTGCATGTTGCTGACACGCCCCGTTATTGTGGCATCACTGATATAGAGGGAACAAAAACCTTGCAGCTGCATCAATCTATTCCTTTGATCAAAACTTTTTAGGGAAGCATGTCAGTATTACTCGCAGGCAAGGTTTTAGAAACCAGAGAACAAACCAGAAGAGCACCCGTTTTGGTTCAAACGGTGGTTTAATCCTGTTCAATCGGTATTGACGTTATCATGATGTCATCAATAAGTGAATCAGTAATTAGATTGACCTGATGCTATATTTTTAGTTCAAAACCCGATTTAACCTGGTTTAACCCGTTTTTTATATTAGTTCTACAAAATATAAACCTGTTTTAACCCATGGCAACATGATCACCTTCTCTTGCTCAAATCTTATCAAGGGTGTCTATCTCCTTAGCATCAACAGTTTGCTCTTCGTGTACCCAGGACCGTTGTCAAGTGATTGGACCAATTGCCATGACAAGAGACCCAAGGGACACACACACACACACACACCCCTTTGTTGTTCAAAAATATCTTTAAAATCCCAACTCCCAACAAACTAGTCTTTATACCCAAACTTAGATCAAAAGATGATTAAAACCAGCCTTTGGAAGGAAAGTTCCCACCAACAGTGGAGGATAGATTGTAGAAAAAAGTCTGACATTCTTTTTTATAGAAATAAATCAGCTCCTCACGTGTAGTTGTCTTTTCCTTTCTAACGCCCTATTTGGTAATGGCAAAACTAGGAACAACAATGATGAACTTCAGAATGAAGAAAGCTCAAAGTCAATCAGGGATGGTGGTGCCAACTGTACATGGAATTGTGGAGTCCTATTGAAAAAATCTAAATTTCCTGTGGAAGCATGTCCTGTGGCTTCAATTTTATGTTTACACCTTGTTTCTTTTATTAGAGATGGCAAAAAATATATTTCTTTGATGGAGGAGAGAGAAGCTGGGGTTGAGAAAAATTCTTCTTTGTTGTTTGAACATTAAAACAACAAAGATTTTTTGATTTACACCTACTCATGGGAATGAGACTTTTTTGAAAGGTGAAGATTTGACATGTTATAAGGAGTTTTGGGACCTTGTGCCTCTCCTGTAATGTCATCAACTATTTGTGAACAAACAGTTCTAACAATAGAATGGGGCCCCAACACCATTGGATGTAGATTCTCTTTAGTGATCATATTTCCACAAGTACAGAGATGGAGTATTTCAGACTCCGGAACCAACTCAGTAGGCTGCTGATTTGATTAATTGGACAACTAATTGGTCGATCAAGATGATTTTCCCTGTTACATCTTTGGAACCTTAAGTTTATACTGTTGCAGTGTTACTTTTTTGAGTGTGTTCTCCAATGTAGACATTGAGATGGCTGGTCATGGATGTGGTGTGCTTCTTAGTGGACAATCCATCAAAACTGAGGAATGCAAGATGAGCTCTCATGTCATGAAGCACGGAGGAAAGAAGGCAACCAAAGGAGTTTCTATTCTGAAAACTTCTCAGTCTTGACAGAAAAGAGGGAGACAGTACCATTGTTAAGGGGAATTTATTAGGTCGGGATTTCTAAAGGCTTGTTTGGATGAGATACTGGGGAGAATTGGTTGTAAGCATGAGTCACTAACACACAATATACGTCCACATATGTGGACTAAACAATATTAGCTCGATCTGGATTGTAGAAGATTGGGTCGAAGGGAGGGACATTGCTTCTGGTTTGAGCAATAGCTTTAGACACTTGTTCTCCAAATACAAGTGCTAGAGGTTGTTGTGTGATGGATTTTTGCACCCTTAGTTGTCAACTCAAGCATTTCACCATTCCAATATTTTTCTCCATGTGGTCTTGACATCATTTTTTCTGGTCATTTTTGTTGATAGTGAGAGATGAGTGATGGGTATGATTCATTATTTCTTGACAGGGCTGTGAAGTAATTAACTACTCCTCTGTCTTCTCCATTCTGGCGATGAAGATTCTTAATAACAAGCTGAAGAAGGTTGGATTGTGACAAATTGAACAATTCACCATTCAAAACTGTTGATGCTTGTTAGATAGTTTTTTGATAGCACATGAGAGAATTCATGAGTCGAGGAGAACATTAGTGCTTACTTACTTTGCTAATTGGCTTTAATTAAGTTTTTAATAATGTGGAGTGAAGTTTCTCTGTTAGTGTTTGGAGTCTTATGATTTTCCTGTTTTTTGGATTAAGTGGATTTTAGCACAGTCAGTATTTAATAGTTGAAGAGAATATGTGGTGCTTGCTTGATTTGCAAATTGGCTTTAGTAAAGCATTTAATATTGTGGACTGAAGTTTCTATATTGATGTTCGCAGTCTTATGGTTTTCCTCTTTTATGGATTTAGTGGATCATATCCATGGGTCAAGGTTCAGTTTTGGTAAATGGGATCTTCTGTAGTTCTCTCTTTGTGAGGACTCTATTAAGATGACTTGTTATCTCCTTCACTGTTCTGTTTGATGGTTAATATTCTTTCGGTCATGTGCATGATAACC
This sequence comes from Posidonia australis, assembly GCA_024699735.1. NCBI lineage: Eukaryota > Viridiplantae > Streptophyta > Magnoliopsida > Alismatales > Posidoniaceae > Posidonia > Posidonia australis. The sequence goes on from JAMKQA010023093.1 coordinate 5,169, forward strand.
TTGCTTCATGGAGGATTGAGAATTGTTATCTCAATGCCTTCACCATGATCTTGCTATATAAATGATGGATAAACTCCACTAAGAAATGAACTCTTCTGGTGGGGTTGTATGATGCTCAATAATAAGACTAGGATTCATTCTAGTGTTGTCTTAACTATTTTGAAAGGTGTGAAGCGAACATCATCTTTCTTTCCTCATTTGTTACGTTGTTTAGGAGAAGGCCAATTGGTGACCTTTTGGTGTCTTGTCTGGACAAAAGATAAGTGTCTGGTTGTGGCCTTTCCATGCCCATTACGAGTAGCATGGGATTAGGCGGCGATAGTGGTTGTTTGCTTCTTGAGGGAAGGTCAATGTTACTGGACTCCTTTCCATACTAGTCTTTGAGAGGATCAATTGTTGATTTCTTGGCGCTTTGGATATCGGGAGCTTCATTGGTTACTGTTTTCCAATTTGCTCTTGGATTTGGTTTAACAAGTCCTTCTAAAGTGTTATTCTCACCTGGGAAGTTGTTCAGGGTTTGATACTGACAAGGTCTCAATTGCAACAATGGCTAAAGGACATAGATGTTGCATGTGTTCTTTGTGGTGAAGGAAAAGAATACATCATCCATCTTTTCTTTAGTTGCCCCTTTGTCCTTCATTTCTAGGGAATATTGGAAATAAGCTGCTTTTATACTTGTCTTTTGCAAACTTGTAGGAGACATGTGATTCTTCAAGCATGAGCATGCTTGGGCTGGAATGGTCTTTAATTCAAAGTTTTGATTTATCTCCATTCTTGTAAAGTCATGCTAGAACTAGCTCAGAAATTGGGGGGAAACATTGTTGTAATATGGGATTGGTGGATTTGGCAACTCTTTTTGGGATGATCTTCCTTTTTGTCCTTTTGATTTAGTTCTCTCTTTATCAGAAGCTTAAAATATATTATTAAGTGGACTGCGTTACACACTTCAGCGTGGGACTAAGAGATTGATGGATGAATGTCAGCATGACGGATCAAGACATAGATACACTTGATTATAGTTTTTCTTTGGTTTTCAATATATAGTGAAATTCCTTTGATTCTTCAATAAATTTTCCGAACCAAGCCATCTATCGTGTATATGTATTTTTTGATCTGGAGATTATCACAATCTTCAAACCCTGAGAAGATTGGAAGGGTCTTAAATTTTAATATTAAAGGTGCAGTCTCGTATGATGGAGCTTTGGGTAACTAACATATCATTTATCATGTAGATGGATTCCGTGATCTTGAGACGGTTGTTGTCAATCTTCTTAAATTTGCATGTTTTGGGCTTCTTATACGATGTTACTTTCAAATACGAAATTCAGTACGTTGAACTTGATCTTGAGCATTTAAATGTATGTAGAAATCAATATTCAGCTCATGTGGTGATGTAAGTTATGAGTCAAAAGCCTAATAAATGCACAACTCGCTATTCTCTTAAATGATGCATTTGGATCATTGTGGTTGTGGTTTTCATTTTACAAAAATCTTGGAATTTTATGTCTAATATGTTAAATGTTGTAAATTAAGTTTGCAAGATCCAATTTGCCATTTGGAAGCTACCTTGGAAAACTTACAATGATGATAACTTTGTTACTCTCAAATTATCCAAGCTAGACTTCACGGTTGGATCCACCATATATATATATATATATATTGGTGTTTTGTTTCTTTACTGCATAAAATGGCAACTTCTGTTAAGATTTTGTCCCCAAAAGGGTGAACTATAATATTTTGTTATACAACTCTTCTTTCTATGTTTTTTTGTTTGTATCTCGAAATTGTAACTGTGCCATAATTTAATTTTTAATTTGTCCTTTGCAGATAGTTGATTTCTGCTGTGGGGCCAATGATTTCAGTATACTAATGAAAGAAAAACTTGAGGCAACTGGGAAGAAATGCCAATATAGGAATTACGATGTGATTCCACCACGGGTATATTTTAAACCTTAATAGTTTCTTTAAAGATTTTCACAATTGCAAATAGCTTTTCAAATACATTGCTTCTTAATCTTGTTCCATAATTTCTTTGTGGCTATCACTAAATTTTCAGACATGATTGATTGTTGATGTAAAATTTCTTTCACATAATGAAGTTGCTTCTGATTTGTGACAAAAAATTGATATTCATTGTATATTCTGCCACTACAGAGATTCATACCACCATTCAATTATCCATGACCTACAACATCCTTCTGCTTCACAGTGAGAATCAAGCATCTGATTTTCACAGTTTGTCTGCTGCAGGATACCTTTTTCTTCTTCTAGACTTTGAGAGGCAACACGTTTCGCTGTTGCTTTCAATAACATCTTTCAACCTCTTGTTGTCAGAAGTATTTAATAGTAAAGTGGACCTGTAATTTCATCGATATGTTCACTAACGTAGAAAAGCACTCTTTGCTAGCCTTTGACATCCCTAAAAGAAAGCAATTTGTGACCAATGTTGAATATGTTAGCCTTGAGCATAGTACCAAATGTCGACATGTGTTGTCGAAATTTCATCTGACACGTGTCTTATTTTTAATTTTCCGACACAACTCCGACATGATATCAACATGGAAGTTTTCTAAACAAATGTGGATTTTTTTTATTACGTTTTCACTGACACGATACTGACATATCGACATTTTACCGACACGTATCAATTTTTCAACTTATTGAAGTTCGATATGAAATCGACATTTAAAACATTGGCCTTGAAAAGTCAAAATTTGTGAAGTTGAATCCCAAAGTTGGAATATGTGCTTGTTCTGCTGGGATTGTACCCTGAACATGAATTACACATATGTTTATTAATTTTGAATCACACTTCTCATGCATGTTATCTCTTACATCGAGAGGTCAAGAGTAAATTATAGTGCATATCCTAATCTGAGGCCATATTGGAAACGTAATCCAAAATGAGAAGTATTATAATAGTAGCAATTCTACTGTGAACATTTCCCTTTAAGGTGGAGCGTACGTATCAACCATGCTCAATTCATGATAAAGAGTGGAGAAATGTGTGCTAGTCATAGTTTTAAATGTTGGTTTTGTATCGTATTTTGGCAAGTTGAAAAATCGACACAAGTTGGCAAAATATCGACATGTCGGTGTCGTGTTGGTGGAAATGCAGTAAAAACAAATCACTTTTGTTCACAAAATTATCATGTCAATCTTGTATCAGTGTGTGTCAGTAAGTTGAAAAATTGACGTGTGTTGGTGAAATTTTGTCGACACGTGTCGATAATTGGTGCCATGGTGCTAGTGAAGGCTTTAGTAAACAAACAAGTACATGGACTCAAATCATTTTACTTATTAGTTATCAATGATAAACAAGCTTGATTTGTTTGATTCTCTCATTAACAACTGCATTGCTCGCAATTACTATGACAACTTGATTGTTATAATACATAGGCATAAGATCAGTAATCTATGTCCAAATCATTCGTCATTGGATCCACATCATGTCTTACAAATAGTTTGAGCCATGATTCTATGATTAGCTTCAACTAATATGACAACCTTCTGCTTCTTAGTCCTCTATGTTACTAGATTGCCCTAGCAAAGTACAATATTGAGAAGTGGAGATCACTCTAAAGTGGTGGAGGTTCCACTTGGCTAGTCATTGCTCCATTTGTCTTGTGTAAGAGGAAAATGCTAGGCATCTCCTTTGATTGTCCAATTACAAGTGGTGGACTAGTCTAGGAGTTTTGTTTGTTGATTGGTATATGGGCCTTGATAACTTTGGATCATTTGGTAATGTCGTATGATCTTGAGTAGAAGGAAAAAGTAGTTTGGAGAATGTTTCCTCATACTACCTTGTAGTATCAAAGCAATCAAAGGGAAAAAAGAACACGAGAGGCGAGGAGATCACCCTATTGAAGTGAGGCGATGAGGTATAAAAAGCGTAAAAGAAACATATATACTATGATATTAAGGATCCAATCATTCAACTAAATGACAATTTAATCAAATACCAAGTGAACTAAGAAAAATATAGACATCTTAAAGATGAGTCAATGATATAAATGATAATAACCAATGTACCAGAGATAAGGTTTACACAACACTAATATAAGAACAACAAGAAACAAACTTCAAATAAAGTTCACAGAAACTAATATAACTATACAAGTACTAGTCTACTAGATAAATGTATGGCATATAGGGTGGAACTATTGAAGTGGAATACGTTCATCTGGCATCATTATCCTCCTCCTTTTCATTATCTTGCTCTCCATCTTCATTCGACTCATAGTCATCAAATGCTCCTTCCCTCTTGATACATCCATGTGAACCTGGCCTTTTCCTTTTGAACATGGAGTTGATGCCTTTGCTCTAGGTTGAGATTTAAAAGATTTACTTGGTCACCAATTCCAATTGCAGCTGCAAGCCTGCAACCAAGCACCATGTCAAGCCATGATCCTCATGCACTAGATTGTCCTCAACATCTTCCTCATGTCCTATTTCCCGTCAGTCATTCGTTGTTGTCGTCAATATCCTTGAAAGAGATAGGATTAATGGTCTCTCTGATCTCTCTTTTCATACTGATTTCATATCGAGCAATGAGTGCTTTGTTGTACTTCACGTGTACCAAATTATTAAGGCAATTATGATCCAATTTATTCCTCTTCTTAGAATGAACCTAAATTATCAACAAATGATAGAGTCAATGAATATGAGATTGTGAGTCATTTCATCATTTGTAAAAACAAATCTAGGAGTCTAAAATACTTGTAATCCAAATCTTACATACTCAAACATACTTCAATTTCGTTCATAACCAGAGGCACTGCAAGTGAGGCCAAGGATTTTGAAGCCAACTTTTGCAAGTCTAATGGCAAACCACCAAATCGAGTCCACCCCTCCCAATAGTACCTAAGAAGATAGAACTTAAAAGTTTCACATTCTTAAATACCATAAAAAAAATTAACAAAGATAATTAGTCATCTTCGAGTGCCGTTTCTTCTTAAGCCTCACTGCCAAGTTCATTATAAAAGGCCTTTGGGCTTCTCTGTATAACGATATTTCATTTGTTATCCTGTCTGTGTTAGCCATATCAGGCAACCTTGTAATTACATGGTAGAGTTCAGACATAATCTTTGAATCAGTCCCTACGTGTGGATTGTCATTAGAGAACTGTTGATTTAAATAAAACCAGTTGCATGTAATGATACCTAAAGTTGGCAATTGCATTTCCTATCAATAATATTACAATTGTCACTGTATTTGCTTTTGTTGTTATTGAATGCCCTTATGGTTGCCTCTTTGGGTCTATCCATTGCCTCATAAATATATCCCATGGTGTGCTTTTTATATGAACCAACAAGGTGAAGAATTGTCACTAAAGGTCCTGTCTTTGAGTATATAGACAATATTATTCCAAAAGG
>JAMKQA010023095.1:0-10972 GCA_024699735.1 Posidonia australis
ACATCCTTTTCATGATAAATAAAAGCAAACAAGATTCAGCCATGTCACATGGATCATGGGCTGATGCATAAGAGTCTCCAAATAGGAGTAAGGGGCAATCAGCCTACCAGTTTTCAGTCAAGGGCTGAGCATGCAAAGTGCAAAAGTCTTGAAAATAGTGCCATCTTGGGCTGAGAGTATGCATGCAAAGACATATAACATCAAAAAATCCACACCAGGAAAATCAGAGTCAAAATCATCCGAGAAACCATGTAGCTTGAGTAGTAAACATGGTGATTTACTCTCTAACCAGTCTAGTGCACCAGAGTGGTGCGCCAGAGTGGTGCTCTGGTAGGGTGCGCCACTCTGGGGCGCCAGGTTGGTGCTCCCCAGAAAACCTGAATAGACCGCAATCTGATTCAGAATCTCGTCCAAATTTTGGAGATCAATGATTTTCTTTAATCAGATTAGGTATGCAAGTGATAAAAACAGAAAACATGATAAGATTCAAACAAATGGAAATCTTTTACGATTTGGTTTCAAATCATGTTAAATCATGGGTTAATGGTTGTATACTTGCATAGGATCCTTAAGAATATGCATGAGTGAATGAGATCAGAACATTATGCAAATGGTAAACACAAAGAAGGTATATAGACTGTTAACCTCCTAGCATATGATTGCATGAATCATGGTTCTCTATGTAAAAGAAATAGAGAAGAAAAACAACTCACAGGAATTACATGATGTAGATTTTTATCATATAGATTTTACATGTAGAGTATCTTGTATATGGAACGAACATCTTATTATAAAACTCTCATGTAAACAGCAACAAATCAGATTATATGTGAAGTTCAAGGCATGTTATATTCGATGCAAGAACTAAGATTAATGGAAAAGAAAGGAGTGGGGCTTACCTTGTCCAAGGTGTTCCTTCTTAGAAAACCCAAGATAATATGATCCTTGTTGCTTTGGAAAGGCTGGAGGTGCTTTAGAATGCAAGGGAATACTCAAGAACACGAGAATAGGTAGTTGGAATCAGTAGATGGCTTGCTCAAGATCTTGAAAACAGTAGCTAGCTTGCTCAAGATCCTCCAAATGGCTACCTATGGGGGTCTTTATATAGGATTTTGCAAAGGTAACTCCTATGGAATGCAGGTAGCCTCGTAAATGAAGAGTCTGGCGTAGATTTCATGGCATATTCGCTGGTGAAGGTTACAGACATGGGAGGTGGAAAGCCAGTAGCCAGTAGCCTGAAAAGTGGCTGTGAACCAGCTTGGTGCGCCAGGATGGTGCGCCAGATATGTGTGCCATCTTGGTGCTCTAGCTAGGTGCGCCACTTATGTGCTCCTGCTTGGTGCTCCAGCTAGGTGCTCAACATTGGTGCTCTAACTTGGTGCTCTCCCCTACAAATCTGAATTTCTAATTGGGTTGCGGGCCTACTATAAGTTTGTGGTTGGTTTAGCTGATGGGATTGGGTTTGGCATATCCAAAGCAACATCTAGAAAGTTTATCTATGAGCCACCTCAAAATCGGAGTGTCTACAGATGTCCCTCCCTGAGCGAGGTCGAGGGATGAAAGGAACCAAGACCGACGCTCAGGGTTGACAAGATACCCCCATTTTGAGGTTACAGAGGGATTGTGTTTGCTGTAGGCAGTAGTCACTTATCCGGCGGATGCACCGAAAGTCATGACTTGTTGCCAAATGCAAATGCAAATGCGAAATGCGTGCAACTGCTGATCTAAATGCTGGAGATGTGATGCCTATGCGAAAAACAAATGCAGGAGCCGATCTTGAAAGCCGATGCAAAGCTGATGCTAGTGCTGAAATAATGGCAAAGATAAAAGAAATCCCACACACAGATGGAACCATTGGTAGGAAAATGATAAGTTGTCAGACTCATCAACCGGATTATTGAGGGTATCAACCTGAGGAGGCGGGATATGACAAGTCAATCAAGTTTTGTCAACCCGATCGCCAGACAGCATGACGGTTGTCAACCGAGTAGTTGGGGATACCAACCCAAAGAAAAGGACATGACAAACATATTATTTTTCAAACAAGAAAGAAAGGGCCCTATCTGCACAGACTGAGGGCAAGCAAAGGGATTTCGCGCCTGCGAAAACCCAAAAGGAAAACGGATAGAAGAGGACCTTGACCACCCTGTCAAAGGGTCAAACAGCTGGATTTCGCACTTGCGAAAATCCAAGAGAAAGGAAAGGAAATGACCTCAACCGCCCGGTCGAAGGTTGACTCTGACAGCCCAGTCAGAAGCCAAAGAAAAGGATTTCGCGCCTGCGAAAATCAAGAAGAAAATGACCTTCATCGCCCGGTCAAAGGTCGACTCTGACCGCGCGATCAGAAGCCACAGGAAAAGGATCTCGTGCCCGCGAGAATCCAGAAGAAAAGGGAAAGTAAAGAACTTGACTGCTCGACCGATGGTCGGCTTTGACTGCCCGGTCGAAAGCCAAAGAAAAGGATTTCACGCCCACGAAAATCCAGAAGAAAATAACCATGACCTCCCGGTCAAAGGCCGACTATGACCACCCAGTCAGAAGCCAAAGAAAAGGATTTCGCGCCCACGAGAATCCAAGGAAAAGGATATGACCTTGACTATCTGGTTGAAACGTCAAACAGCTGGATTTCACGCCTGCGAAAATCCAAGGAGCAGGATATGACCTTGACTGCCTGGTCAAAAGGTCAAACAGTTGGATTTCGCACCGGCGAAAATCCAAGGAAAAGCACCTTGACCGCCCAGTCAAAAGGTCGACTTTGACCGCTTAGTTAGAAGCCAAGGAAAAGGAAAAAGAAAATGACCTCGACCGCCCGGTCGAAGGTCGACTCTGACCGCCCGGCCAGAAGCCAAAGAAGAGGATACAACCTTGACCGCCCGGCCAAAAGGTCAAACAGCTGGATTTCACGCCCGCAAGAATCCAAGGAAAAGGAAAGGAAATGACCTCGACCACCCGATCGAAGGTCGACTCCGACCGCCCGGTTAGAAGCCAAGGAAAAGAATTTTGCGTTTGTGAAAGTCCAGAAGAAAATGACCTTGACCGACCGGTCAAAGGACGACTCTGACCACCTAGTCAGAAGCCACAGAAAAGGATTTCGCACCTACGAGAATCCAAGGAAAAGGATATGACCTTGACCACCTGGTCAAAAGGTCAAACAGCTGGATTTCGCGCCCGCGAAAATCCAAGGGGAAGGATAAGGAACTTGTCCACCCGGTCAAAAGGTCAAACAGTTGGATTTTGCGACCACGAAAATCCAAGGAGAAGGATAAGGACCTTGACCGCCGATCAAAAGGTCGACTCTGACCGCCCGATCAGAAGCCAAGGAAAAGGATCTGACCTCGACCGCCCGGTCGAAATGTCGAACAACTGGATTTCACGCCTGCGAAAATCCAAGGAAAGGGTCTTACCTTGATCTCCCAGTCAAAAGGTCGAACAAATGGATTTCGCGCCCGCGAAAATCCAAGGAAAGGGTCTGACCTTGACTGCCTGGTCAAAAGGTCGAACAATTGGATTTTGCACCCACGAAAATCCAAGGAAAGGGTATGACCTTGACCGACCGGGCAAAGGTCGACTCTGACTGCCCGTTCAAAGGTCAACTCTGACCGCCCGGTCAGAAGCCAAGGAAAAGGATCGCACGCCCACAAGGAAAAAGAAAAGATAGGAAATGACCTTGACTGCCCGGTCAAAGGTCAACTCTGACCACCGGGTCAGAAGCCAAAGAAAAGGATTTCGCACACGCGAGAATCCAAGGAAAGTAAGGAAAAGACCTTGACCGCCTGGTCAAAGGTCAAACAAAAGGATTTTGCGCTCGCGAAAATCCAAGGAAAAGGACCTTCATTGCCAGGTCAAAGGTCAAACAAAAGGATTTCCCGCCTGCGAAAATCCAAGGAAAGAAGGGATAGATGGATCTCATCTGCCCAGAGTGAGAACCCAGAATAATGAAAGCGATAATCCCTAGATTGTCCCCCAGGAGGGAAATTGACAGCAATTGCGCTCTGGTGGGCAAAACTGTGACTGTGCTTGCTGCTGGTGCTAGTGGCACGGAAACTGGTGTTTCTGTTGAGATGCATGCAATATCCTCTGAAAGAATCTCGTAGGACTCTTGATCTCAACTGGCTTTGTTGCGAAGTTTGCAAAAAGTTTGGGGCATATCTGTAATTTTTCAAAACTGGAGGGGCCTTATTGTAAATTAGCCTGATATGGCAAAGCTCTGATGGTTGTATTGCTACTGTGCTACTGATATTTGAAATTCTGCTAAGTGCTTGCAAGTTTCTGCTCAAATGTGATTTGTCGCACCCTTTGTGGGCTATTCTGCAAATTTCACGTTGTCAAGGGGTTTTCCGCAAATTACCCCACTTGGTGAATTGTTGGAGGCCTGTGCGTCGACTTTTCTTGAAAATTTATATTTTGCTCTTGAAGTGCAATTTACGGAGGGTCAAAACGCAATTTTCGTGACCATTCTGCATTTTTGACCTGGGAATGAAACTGCTTGCATGTGATGAGGCTCACTGGATAATTGTCATAATTGCCAAATCATATCTGCCTGGGCATCTAACCATGGTGACACCAAAGCACTGTTCTGATGTTCTGCAAACATTGAATGGTGCACTGATTGCTGAGGACCGTGAGCAACTGTGGGTTTGGGGCATGTCCTCTTCATTGTTGAATATTGCCATGGTTGAAGTGAACTGGCACTTGTTGTGCGCTGTAGCTAGATTTTGGAAACCCATGCTTTCCATGTTTTTCGCTTCAAGCAAACAAAGCTTACTTTCGCCTTAAAAGAAGTCTGACGGGTCCGTGGGCTATTGCCGTACATGTTACCAACCGGTTTCATGCCGTGATAGCTATGCTTCTATGAACTGATAGGCTGATCCTGAAGTGCTTGTGAGAAGCGTTATCTACATGCTCCAAAAAGTAGTACTGCCCCCATGATCTTCTTGACTTAGAAAGGCAGCTGGCATGCCCCTAGTCAAAGACCTAACTCCAATCAAAGAGTAGTTAACATGCCCCTAGTTGAGGATCCCTTTTTTTTGCCAATATTCTGACCCAAAAGGCAGCTGGCATGCCCTTGGTTGGAACGTCGACAAATGCCTTGCAAAGCAATGCAAAATGCAAAAGTGGTGAACTCTCCAATGCTAAATGCCAGATGATTTATGGAAGCGAGATTTATAAATGGTTGATAGAAGATATGCCCTCAGCACCGATGAAGCCTTCATTGCCTGCTACAAGGAACTATAATGTCCTCAACTCACTTGGTGCTACCTGGATTCTTGGGTTTATGGTGGCTCTCACTCAACCAATGGATTTTTCGGGATAAAATGGGCTCCATGCCAAACCCCTAAGGCCCTATATCTACTTTTCTTGATAATTCATTTTTCTTTTACTCCCTCAGAGGCATGCTAACCAACCCTATCCCTACTTGGAGGTAATAAACACCTAGGCTGTGGGGTGGCTGCTTTCTTCAGTTTAACTTAAGGGGTGGCAAGTCCCTTTGCAAATGTGTGGGCTTGGTAGGTGTATGCTTCAACTCCTTTCCAAGTTATGCAATAGGGATAGAGTCATCTTGCATGCCTCTCTCACTGGCGTCGACTTCTATCAGCAACTTCTATCTTCTTATTTCTTTTGTGCTCCGTAGTCTTTTCTTTATATTATTGCTCGCACTCTCACTTTCATCCTAGCATTTTATCTCCCTCACAAGGTATATGCCCCTTAGGAATTTGTACATTTCGCCCACTTTCCCACAAATACTGGCTCCCTCACACCCTAAGTCACACAGGTAGCAACATCTGAGGAGGATCAAAACTCTTCCTAAGCAGGCTAGCTTCCTGATTTTCCTCATCGGGCAATGGTTATGCCAATGTTCATATTACGATTACAATGCAAACGAAATGAAAATACAATGCATATTTAGGTGATGTGCGAACGCAATAAACAAGAAACATAGCGATGCATGGCCTATAATGAAATGCTTTGCAAGAATCGGGAGTGGCCGACGATCACTGGTAGTACTTCTTTAATTAGGAGGTGCTGACAGGCAACGATCATTGGTTTAGCACACTCTCTTTCTGATTGAAGGACCATGGTTGAAGTTTGGTCCTGGTGATTCAGGCTGTAGTGGTGAAACAACTGTTTTTCCCTCCTTGATGCTGTTGTGCTCTGTTAGGTCCTCCGTGAGCACTTTCTTGGAATAAAAATGCCCAGATCTCGGTGTTCGTCTTCTGAGCCAGATCTTGCACTACTGTTACCTGATACACGGCCAACTGTTCTGAGTCTGACAGTGTTGTACAATTCTGTAACTACTTGCAGGTCTGTTCTAACTCTGAATGACCATTCTCAGGAAAAATTCTTCTGAGACCTGTTGGTGACTATGATATTGAGGCTGTGAACAAACTCTGGCTTGAATTCAATACGCCTACACTGGGAAAGTGAGTTAAATCGCGGGAAATAATCATTTTTGGGGACTTACCTGAGCGCAGGGGATCTCTTTCGCTGGTTTTGACATTCGTATCCCAATTTGTCGTGCTCTCTTTGTTCTTCCGCCTTGACCGATTCGGCGGTTCCTTAGCCGTATCGCCCAAGGGATTCCTTGCTCGTATCCCCAGTTGCGACACAAGTTTTCGACCATCAGATGGCCAAATGGCAGGAATGGAATTGACCAGCTCAAACTGGTTGACACGGTACAAAACATTATAGGTTCAGGCTTGAAGCAGATGGGGTTTGAAGCCGAACAATGAGACTGCCTCAGTGGGAGGATGAATCAAACTAATGACTCCCTGAATACAACTGACATGGAAAAGGGTAGAATACAATAAGATTGGTAAGACAAATAAAAGATCAGATAGAATCAACAAGAAAAATGGAATTGACTCCCGAGGGGCCTGCTGCTCCCAGGTCTGAATGCTGAGGTAATGGCTGGCTGACTATGCTGGATTGTGTTGGTGGTGCTTGTGTGGCTACTAATGTGGGCACGGGGCCTGCCACCTATGTGTTAATCACAATGACCTTCTCGTCAATCAAGTCCTGGATTGCGTTCCTTAGTGTTAGGCAATCATCTGCCGAGTGACCTGCGACTAGATGGAAATTGCAAAACGCATTCATGTTATACCAGGCAGGAAGCGGACATGGTGGCAGGCGCACCTCAGGAGGGATGTGACTTTAGGGAATACCATGCTCAACAGTTCCACTAAAGGTGTATAGTGGCGTCTGTCACGGCATTGCTGCCTTGGTTGCAGATGTGCCAATGGCGAGCGCATCACCACCTGAGGGGCAAGATAAACTGGAGTGGCAGTGAAAGTGATGTGTGATGCATGAGGTGCTCTAGGTGTAGGCGTGGGTGCATAAACTAATTGATGCTGAGGAGGCAGATGGACATTTGCCGGTGCAGCAGGAGATCTAATGTAAGAAACTGCATCCCTAGAGGGATCCCGCCTCCTTGGTGGATTGGCATTATTGTTGTTGTTGTTGCTGCTACTACTGGCGCCACTATGTGAGGAAGTGGCTTGCTTGGCAAATGTAGAGAGTGCTGGAAAACTACCGCCGCGCAGTGAACTCTCAACACGGGCATCCGCCCGGAGTAGTACAGAAAAAGTGGTGACTGGCTGAATGCTAAGCAGAGCCTCGACTACTGGCTGTGCTCCTTGGATTATAATCTTGATAGACTCCTCGTCGGAGGGTCTATCTTTGACTTGTGAAGCCAAGGAATGCCATCGTCCAACATACTCCCAAAATGTTTCTTGGGGCCTCTGCTTAATTACGACTAAGTCCTCGCGCTTTGGGACTAGGTCAAGGTTGAAGGAATATTGTTCCAGGAATGCCTGCGTAAGGTCGTCCCAAGTCATGATGGTGGCCATGTTGAGGGAAGTGAACCACTTCAACGCGGGCCCCGTGAGACTCTTCTGGAACAACCTTTCGTCAGCTTAGAGCTGAGCGAGGTCTCTGCAATAGGCTTTAAGGTGGGCTATTGGGCAGCCCCTACCATTGTATTTATCTCTGGGATTTGGAAATTCGAGGGGAGAGTTGCCACTAGGAAATAACAAAGGTCCCGGAATTGGAAGGACTGGCGGTCCCTGCCCTACACTTGTCGGAGAGTGCACTTCAGATCATTTACTCTCGTGAGGAGAGCATCCAGAGCTACTGCAGCTGTAGATTGTGCAGTAGAGGTGGGTGCTGCGTACACTGTATGGGTCGCCCCCAAGGGCTCCTCTGGATCCACCATTCCGTCGTCTGGTGCTACGGCAGGATGGCCAGTGTACCCGTGCATGGGTGCATTGTGCTGTGGGATAAAGGATGAGGCTTGTGTCTGGTACAAGGGTGAGGATAATGGAGGGGGTGGTGCAACAAGTGGTGCAGAGTGTGGGAGCAAGAGTTGTTGGACCGGAATGGCCTCGGGTACAATGCTCACGGCGTGTGCTACCGTCAGCCAAGATGGCTGACCACCAGATAGGAGGGATGCATGCTGTGGTGGGTGCTGTGTAGGTGTAACAAATGGTAATGTCGACACCCTTATCGCTGGAGAGACAAGGGACCGTGACGGCTGTGGAGGTAGTGTAGTGGATGAAAACTGTGGTCCTAAGGCTGGTTGCATAGGCAACTCGGGAGTCGGAAAGGACAACGCTGAAAAGGGCTGGAGCACTAGTGCCAATCCCTGCAACTGTTGGGCGAGGGCCGACATGTGCTGCAGCTGTGCGGTCTTGGGATGATCATCGGTGGCTCCAAAGGATGGAGGCAAAGTCAGGGAAGAAATAGGAAGTTGAGATCCCAATTGCTCGAACTGGGGGGTGGCTACTCCTGAGACAGCTGCAGTCGGAGGAGGGCTGGTAAACACATAGCCCTGGGGCGGAACAGACTCAACTATTGGGGCCCCAACAGTAGCAGAAGACCAAACAGATGGCCCCGAAGGCGGGGAAGCCACAGGGACACGGAACTGGGGTGGCAGAGGTAAAAGTGGAGGCAACAGAGATAACTGGAACAAACACAAAGGAAGAGTATCCCGAGACGAGGACCTCCTCCTGGACAGCAGCGGAAAGGGACTCGATGGCATGCTGGGCCATGGTGGATCGCGAGCGAGTAAGGATCAGACTGTGGTTGGGAAGAGTAGGATGAATCCTAGGACGAGCTATCGTCGAAAGTGACGGATAACTCAAGAGACGCGGTCGAGAATAGGGTCGCAAATAGTGTCAGCGAAAGGAAAGGTCTCGAGCTTAGGCTAAGGAAACTCGCACAGACAAGAATCCTATGCACATAAACAAACAAGTTAGAAAAGATGCAATGTTTATGGTGGTATGAGATGCAAAATGCATGAAAGCCTCTAGTATGCGCTTCCTTGCAACCTAGCGGTGTCCTATCAAGCCGTCTACTCCGGGTTCACACAGGGGTGAATGGGTCTCTGACTCAAGTTTAGAAAAATGAAGGTCCCCATTCCAAATCCCAGCCAAAGCTTAGGCAGTGAAAGGGTGGTGCGTTCGGGGCCTCGTCCTCTACCAAAGCAGTAGGTTATACCCTCTACTAACACCGACACAACCCCAGACAAGGGGGGACACACCCGATATTTCATCCCACGCCAAAGCCATAGGATGAGACAATGAGAAATGTCCTTCGCAAACTGTATAGGCGGACTTAGGAGAGGAGAAAATGCATGCCCTATATGATGAATGCAAAGCATGCTTTAAGTTTTTTACTTGCAAGTTTATTAAACCGTGGGGGAAAATTTGCAATTTGTCACTAGTTTGCCTTATGTTTTATTGATTTTGGTTTTTAAATTTTCGTTAACCAAATGGGGAGAGCATACATGTCTCTAATCTAATAAGCATGGCATATACAATAAGGGAAAGAAACGTACAAACTAGCCATGGATTATCAAACAAAAGCATGTGCAGGTTATGTGCAATAGTGGTGACATAGCAAATGTGTAAAAAGGAAACACCCATTGTACAAAAGGCATGCATGCAAAAAGACACCACTTATAAAGGGACAACCAATGCATAGCATGGAAATAGGCAAGCAAGGGGGAAAACCAATGTAAACGAGAAATTCAAAACAAAAGCCGGGATCTGGTTATCCCCAGCGGAGTCGCCGGTTCCTGTAACCATGCCGGCGACAGCCTTGGGCTTGGCGCGAAAGGCCAAATGCGCAAGGATCGACAAAGTCACGGCAGAAATAAAAATAAAGTGCAGGAGTCACCAACTAGTCTATTAAAAATGGGAGACGAGGAAAGCCATTTAAAAATACTCAAATCATGCAAAATTAGCCGAATGGAAAAATAGGTCATAAACCATAAAATTAGGCAAGGATCCCTGTTACGCACGACGAAGGTATTAGGCACCCTCGTTCGCCCGAAAATCGGTCTTTCTATGGATTTCTCGTTTACTTATATGAAATGTCAGCTTTTCAACCTTCTCTGTACGCCCAAGGGCGATATGCAATGCCATGCTAAGGAAGTGGTGTCTTATGCTAAAATAGGGGTGCATGGGTTGTAGGGTGTGTCCTAATGCTCAGAAATGTCACCCGTGTAATGGGACAAGCCCTAGTGCAAGGATATTGCACGGAAATGATCAAAAGATCTAACAACATCGAGTGATTTTCATCCTTCCTTTACTATATGAAAAATATGATCTATCATGCATAAAAAGGGCTAAAAACAGAATTGGGTCTTCTTGATATATCAAGGAAGAAAACCAAAAGCAAATCAAAACGGGAAAACATGCTAAAAATCATCCGAAAAGCTATTGTGTGCTACTAAAAAACAGGTTGATGTGCCTGTTTGGTGTGCCAGACTAGTGCTCCAGTCTGGTGCGCCACCTAGGTGCTCTAGTGGGGCCACGAAGATGTGCAAAGGAAAACACCAGAAAGCCATGCAGTGCAATGTATTCTAGAATGCTATGCAATGCAAAGTCGTTGTAAACTCGGAAAATATACTTTGAAAATCTAGAAAAAATGCAAGCATGAGAAGATTTATGGACCTTGTGTTCAAGGGTTG
>JAMKQA010023096.1:0-15611 GCA_024699735.1 Posidonia australis
ACTAAGGCTTAATGGGCCTAAGTGGGCCTTCATGGGCCCAATTGGGTTTCCATGAATTAAATGGCCTAATGAGGGTTTGTGGGCCCAAATGGGCTCAACCAAGGTTCAAGCTCAACCACCAGATCCTCATCCTGCAAAATTGGAAATTTCGGGTGTCTACACAAATATATTCTTTATACGTTCACCATTTGCATATGATTGTTAAGTTCACTAGCTCATTGCATACTCTTTAGAATCTACAATGCAATATTTCAGCCCTTAACCCATGATCTTGCATGATTTTAAAATAAATGATAAAAAGACTTTCATTGCTTGCTGTCCATCATGTTTCAGCTTTTTACCATCTGAATAATCAATCTGGTTAAGATAAATTGCATTACACCTCTTGCATCTGGACCAGAATCTAAAATCAGACAACAGTCTGATTCAGATTTTCTAGAGTGCACCACACTGGAGCACCAAGGTGGCGCACCAGGGTGGCGCACCTAACCAGAGCACCATCCTGGCGCAACATCTTGGTGCACCAGTCTGGTCAGAGAGCAAATCATCTTTGTATCATGACCTACATGCTTTCCCAGGTGTTTTTGACTTTGATTTTTATGGTGTGTATTCTCTGATATGACATGTCTTTGCATGCATGATTTCAGTCTTGGATGACATTGTTTTAAGTCTTTTCTGCATCTTCCATATTCAGCCAATTGCTGAAATCTGGTGAACTGATTGCCCCATGAACTCCTATATGGGAAGTTTTTATGCATCAGTCCATGATCCAGATTTGGATAGCATGGCTGAATCTTGTTGTTTTACTTAGCATAGGGATGGTGTGGTCTTGTGTTACATACAACCCTTGAGCATAAGACCCATCTTGTGTTTTCATGTTTGGACTTTGATGTATACTCATGTTGCATTCTCTGATGAGTTTGCAAGTTTACAAGAATTTTACATTGCATGGCATTTTGGTTTACTGTCGAATTTATGATTTCCTCTGGCATGCTTTCCTGGCTTCAGTAGAGCACATAGGTGGCACACCAGACTGGATCACCAATCTAGTGCACCACACAGGCGTACCAGCTTGTTTTCTGTTGCACACAGCAGCTTTTGGTGGTATTTAGCATGTTTCCCATTTGGATTTGCTTTTGGTTTTCTCTGGTTATCCTCCTAGGTATATCAGGAAGACCCCACTCTATTTTCAGCCTTTTTCCTGCGTGATTGATCATGTTTTGCATATAGTAAAGCAAGGATGAAAATCACTTGATGTTGTTAAATCTTTTGATCATATCCATGCAACATCCTTGCACCGGTGCTTGATCCATTACACGGGTGAACTTTCTAAGCATTAGGACATACCCTACAGCCCATACACTCATGTTTAGCATAAGACACCATATCATTGCATTGCATATCGCCCTTGGGCGTACAAAAAAGGCTGAAAAGCTGACATTTCATATAAGTAAACGAGTAACCCATAGAAAGACCGATTTTTCGGGCGCACGAGGGTGCCTAATACCTTCCTCGTGTGTAATAGGGATCCTTGCCCATTTCTGGTTTATGAAGACCTTTTCCATTGGCTTTATTGCATGATTTGAATGTTTTAAGTGGTTTTCCTCGTCTTCCATTTTTAAATAGACTAGGTGGCGACTCCTACATTTTATCATTATTTTTATTGATTTACTGTGACTTTGCCGATCCTCGTGCATTTGGCCTTTCGCACCAATCCCGAGGCTGTCGCCGGCATGGTTACAGGAACTGGCGACTCCACTGGGGACAACCAGATCCCGGCTTTTGTTTTGGGTTTCTTGTTTACTTTGGCTTTTCTCCTTGCTTGCTTATTTCCTTGCTTTGCTTCGATTGTCCCTTTATAAGAGGTGCTTTCTTACATGCGTGCCTTTTGTATAATGGGTGTTTCCTTTTTACATTTGCTATGTCACCATTGTTGCACAAAACCTGCACATGCTTCTGTTTGTTAATTCATGGCTGATTTGCATGTTTCTTTCCCTTCTTGTCTATGCCATGTTTAGGAGATTAGAGACATGTCTACTCTCCCCATTTGGTTAATGAAAATATAAAAAACCAAAATCAATAAAACATAAGGTAAACTAGTGACAAATTGCAAATTTTCTCCCACGGTTTAATAAACTTGCAAGTAAAAAACTCAACGCATACTTTGCATTCATCATATAGGGCATGCATCTTCTCATCTCATGAGTCTACCTATATAGTTTGCGAAGGACATTTCTCGGTGTCTCATCCTATGGCTTTGGCGTTGGATGAAATATTGAGTGTGTCCCCCCTTGTCTAGGGTCGTGTCGGTGTTAGTAGAGGGTACAACCTACTGCTTTGGCAGAGGATGAGGCCCCGAACGCACCACCCGTTCACTGCCTAAGCTATGGCTGGGATTTAGAACGGGGAGCTTAATCTTTCTATCCTTCAGTCGGAGACTTATTCACCCCTGTGTGAACCTAGAGTAGACGGCTTGGTAGGACACCCCTAGGTTGCGAGGGAGCGCATACTAGAGGCATTCATGCATTTTGCATCTCATACCACCATAAACATTGCATCTTTTCTAACTTGTTTGTTTATGTGCATAGAATTCTTGTCAGCGTGTGAGTTTCCTTAGCCAAAGCTCGAGACCTTTCCTTTCACTGACCCTTGTTGTGACCCCATTCTCGACCACGTCTCCCGAGTTATTCGTCACTTTCGACGATAGCTCGCCCTAGGATCGGTCCTCTCATTCCCAGTCGCAGTCTAATCCGTACCTGCTCGCGATCCACCATGGCCCAGCAAACCAGCGAGCCCCTTTCCCTTGCTGTTCAGGAGGAGGTCCTCGTATCGGTGTACCCTTCCTTTGTTTCTGTTCCAGTTATCACTACTGCCTCCACTTTCGCCCTAGCTTCTGGAGGACCTCCGCCACCCCAGTTTTGTGTCCCTGTGGCTACCCCGCCTTTGGGGCCACCTGCTTGGTCTTCTGCTGCTGTTGGGGCCTCACCAGTTGAGTCTATTCCTCCCCAGGGCTATGTGTTTACTAGCCCTCCCCCGACTGCGGCTGTCTCTGTAGTAGCCTCCCCCCAGTTTGCACAACTAGGGTCTTAGCCTCCTGTTTCTTCCCCTGCTTTGCCTCCATCCTTTGGAGCCACTAGTGATGATCCCGTCACCACGCAACTACAACAAATGTCGGTCCTCACCCAGCAGTTGCAGGGATTGGCACTGGTGCTCTAGCCCTTTTCAGCATTGTCCTTTCTGACTCCCGAGTTGCCTTTGCAATCGGTTTTAGGATCACAGTTTGCACCCACTGCACCACCCCCACAGCCGTCGCTGTTGCCGTCCCTCGTCTCTCCAGCGATAGGGGTGTCGACATTACCTTTTGTAACACCGTCACAACACCCACCACAGCATGCATCTCTCTTATCTGGTGGCCAACCTTCTAGGTTGGCGGGAGCACAACCCGCCATGAGCGTTATATCTGAGGCCATTCTGGTCCAACAACTCTTGTTCCTGCATTCTGCACCACTTGTAACACCACCCCCTGCATTGTCTTCACCCTTGTATCAGACACAACATTCATGTTTTGTCCCCCAGCACATAGCACCCATGCACAGGTACACTGGCCATCCTACCGTAGCACCAGACAGCAGAATGGTGGATCCAAAGGAGCCCTTTGGGGCGACCCATACAGTGTACGTGGCCCCCGCGTCTGCTGCACAATCCACGACTGTAGTAGCTCCAAACGCTCTCCTTGCGAGGATGAATGATTTGGAGTGCACTCTATGGCACGTGCAGGGTGGGGACCACCAGTCCTACCAATTCTGGGACCTCTATTACTTTCCAAAGGCGACTCTCCCATCGAATTTCCAAATCCTGGAATTCGACAAATATAATGGTAAGGGCTGCTTGATTTCCCACCTTAGAGTCTATTGCAGAGACCTCGCACAGCTTCCAGCTGATGAGAGACTGTTCCTCTGCCTGTTCTAGAAAAGTCTTACGGGGCCCGCGTTGAAGCAGTTCACTTCCCTTGACATGGCCACCATTCGGACTTGGGACGACCTTGTCTAGGCGTTCCTCGAACATTACTCCTTTAATCTTGACTTAGTCCCAAAGCGGGAGGACTTAGTCGCTCTTAAGCAGAGGCCCCAAGAAATGTTTGGGGAGTATGTTGGACGTTGGCGGTCCTTGGCTTCACAGGTCAAAGATAGACCCTCCGACGAGGAGTCTATTGAGATCATGATCCGAGGAGTACAGCCAGCAGTCAGGGCTCTGCTTAGCATTCAGCCAGTCACCACTTTTTCCGCATTGCTTCGGGCAGGCGCCCGTGTTGAGAGCTCATTCCGCTGTGGCAGTTTTCCAGTGCTCTCTGCATTTGCCAAGCAGGCCACTGCCTCACATAGTGGCGCTAGCAGCAACAACAACAACAACAACAATAATGCCAATCCACCTAGGAGGCAGGATCCCTCCAAGAACACAGTTTCCTATATTAGATCCCCTGCTGCTCCTGCAAATTTCCGCCCGCCCCCACAACACCAAGTAGTGTATGCACCCACACCTACACCTAGAGCACTGTATGCATCACACATTACCTACACTGCCACACCAGTGTACCATACCCCACCGGCCAGGACACGCCCACCGTTGGCATATTCGCAGCCGAAGCGACAATGCCGTGACAGGCGCCACTATACCCCATTAGTGGAGCCGTTGAGCATGGTATTCCTAAAGATCGCGTCCCTACTGAGGTTGCCTGAGGTGCGCCCACCACCTAATCCACTTCCTACCTGGTATAACGGGAATGCGTTCTGCAATTTCCATCGGGTAGTAGGTCACTCGACAGATAATTGTCTAACACTCAGGGACGTTGTCCAGGACTTGATTGACCAGAAGGTCATAGTGATTAGTACTTAGGCAGGCGGCCCAGCACCCACACCAGTAGCCGCACAAGCACCACCAGCTCACACCAATATATTTAGTCAGCCTTTGCCACAACATTCACCCTCGGGAGCATCAGGTTCCTCAGGAGTCAATTTTGTTTCTTCTTCTGAGTCTATTTCACCCCCCATCCTTCCAATTGATTTGATTCATGATGAGTCATCTCCTTTTCCCTACTAGTTGTATCACTTTTTCCTCGGCGGTTATGAGGAATCCATTAACATGATTCGTTCGGTTGTCGAGTCGGAGTACACCGTGGCGTCGCCTGTCATATACTCCAGCCTCCAGTCCCAATTTGCTTATCAGCCTGGCCCTAGTCTGGGCCGAGTCACCCATCCTATCCTCAGACCCACCAATATCCTCATACCCACTAGTACCCTCAAACTTATCCTCAGACTTACCCTCATGCTTACCCGCATTCTTCCACCACGCCTGTACAATTAATCGCCCACCCCCCAGTTGTTGTGACTCTTACCCATGACACGCATTGTTTCCCTTACAACTATGCCACAGGAATGTGCGCAGAAGTGACACGATCGGGTAGAATTTACAAACCCCCAACACCAAGGCCTATTTCCTCAACACAGAACTCAAAACTGTCACAGGCCTAGTCTAGATCGCCAACACCCATAACACCAACCTCTGTCCAATTACAGGCACACTCCCCACAACTGCCTATGCCTAGAGTAGCACCACCTGTCCCTGCCAGTAGCAGCCAACCCTTAGCTGATATAACCGGGCAACTTAAGAAGGTTAAGGCCGATATTTCTATTTAGGACCTAATCCACACGTCGGCAGAGCATAGAGAAGCCTTCCTCAGAGTCTTCCAAGCTGCTCGTGTATCCCCAACCATAGAGCCAGCTACTCTAGAAAGCATGGTAGGAATGATAGCGGCGCCACAAGTTATCTCCTTCTCTAGTTTAGAGTTACCTTTATCTGGCACCAACCATAATTCCCCCTTGTTCATCACTGCGTAGTATCGGAGCTTTCGCGTCCCTCTCACATTGGTGGACAATAATGCAGGCTTAAATGTTTGCCCCTTGCGTACGGCAAGTGCAATCTGATTCAAGTCCGAAGACATTACACCAGCCGTGAAAGGGATGACAGCTTTCGATAATACGCATCATGATGCACTAGGGATCTTACTCATTCCTTTGACCATAGGTGCTGCTCGCTTCAACGTAGAATTCTATGTCGTTGATATCGAACCCTCTTTCAACCTTTTGCTTGGACACCCTTGGCTTCACAAGCATCAGATCATTCCCTCAACCCTCCATCGTATGATTAAGTTCTGTTGGGATGACAATGTTGTTGTTGTCATGGCAGAAGATATGGTGAAGGTTGAGTCAGTCTCTGCAGTAGCCCTCCAGACCATCCATTTTCAACCAAAACCATCTGATGTCCTTTATCGGGTTAACCGGCTTGTGCCGGTTAATTTCATTCCTCCTTTTGAGCCCGCTAGCCATTTGGCCACTTGCGGTAACCCTCGTTTGATGGTTGATAATTTGTGTCGCAAGTGGGGATACGAGAAAGGATCGCTTCTTGGGCTTTATGGCCAAGGAATCTCTGAGCCGATCGAGGCGGAAGAATAGATAAAGCGCGAAGGTTTAGGGTATGAATGCCGGTATCAGAAGAAGAGATCGCCACACTTTGGTAAGTCTTCCAAGATGTTTATTCCACAGAATTTAGCAAACTTCACCAATGCAGGCATCTTGGATCCAAATCAAAGCTCGTACACAATGTCGATATCATAGCCATCAGTTTGGGTTTATCCGGAAGAATCATATATAGAAAATGGCCAGTCAGAGACAGAGCAGGACCTTGAGCAGGTCAGCAAGCAGTCACAGAAGTATTCAGCATTTTTAATGTCAGAACTGTCAACAGTCGATCAGGCAGTAGTGTTGGAAGATTCAGTCCAGAAGGCAGACTCAGGGAGTGGCTTGGAAGATGATGTAATTGGAGATCTGGACGTTTTATTCCAAGAACAGCTAGATGTGCTCGCAGAAGACTTGGCAGAACATGACCAAGTCAGGAAGGGAAAGGCGGTCATTTCACCACCGCAGACAGAATCACCAGTACCACCCCAAGACCAGGTTTCAATTATGGTCCTGCATGAGACAGAGAAGAGGGATGCTAGACCAATGGAGTTAATCTCCTGTCAACCAGGAGGTGGGTCTAGTTGGTATTGGCAGTATAAACCTCACCTAGAGGGTGAGTGTCAAAAAAAAAAAAAAACTTGAGTTTAGCGCAAGTGAGACAGGCGGCAGTAGTCTCACTAGCTTACAGCAAGACAGCCGCCAGCATGTAGAATCTTTTGTAAATAGTAGAGAAGGAAATGATAATCCAAAAAATATCAAAAAATCAAATAATGTCAATAGACAGGTAGAGGTAGGGACCCCCAGCTCCTCAGGTCATCTGGACAGGCAAGCAGAAGATGTGGCACAATGCCGATATAAGAACACGAAGGTCACTGTGACTGTCATGAAGCGCCATCAGGGTGCGGAATCAAAAGAGATCCTTTCAGTTGACATCACAGATCCGACATTTGAGCAAGAAATCCTGTCAGAGCTTACTGCCTACGGAGAGGAGGATGAGATTAATGGAGCAGATGATGATGCAAATGAGCCACCGTAGTTTCTATTCCATGATAATGACCAGGAAGGTCCAAATCTTCATGTAGAAGAGGAGACGGAGCTTAGCAATATCGGCATGGCAGAAGATATTAAAGAAACATGCATTAGTGCCGAATTATCACCACAAGCAAAGGCAAAATTTATAGCTTTCTTGAAAGAGTATGTAGATGTCTTTGCATAGAGCTATGATGACATGGTTGAGTTAGACATTGAGGTGGTAGTATATACATTACCACTAATACCAAATTCAAAGCCAGTCAAGCAGAAGCTTCGCAGATGGCAACCTCAGTGGCTCCTGAAGCTTAAGGAGGAAATCATGAAGCAGCATAAAGTTAATTTTCTTAAGGTTGTGCTGTATCCTGAGTGGCTCGCCAATGTGGTGCCTGTGCCGAAGAAAGATGGGCGGGTTCGCATGTGCATTGACTATCGATATCTCAATAAAGCGAGCCCCAAAGACGATTTCCCGCTTTCCCACATAGATATTCTGGTGGACAACACCGCTGGACATAAAATGTTGTCATTTATGGACGGGTTTTCAGGATATAATCAGATTAGAATGGCCGAAGAAGATATGGAGAAGACGTCTTTCATTACCCCATAGGGAGTCTTCTGTTATAGAGTAATGCCATTCAGACTGAAGAATGCAGGCGCGACATACCAGAGGGCCATGACAGCATTATTCCACGATCTTATGCACCAAGAGGTTGAGGTGTATTTGGATGACATGATTGCCAAGTCAAAAGAGGCTGAGGATCATCTCTTCTGTTTAAAGAAATTGTTTGACCGCCTGAGGAGGTATAAGCTCTGCCTCAACCCCAACAAATGTATATTTGGGGTATCTTCTAGAAAGCTCCTAGGTTATATTATCAGTCAGAGAGGGATTGAAGTGGACCCTCACAAGGCAAGAGCTATTATCGACATGCCTCCCCCTGCCACTGAGATGGAAATTCGCTGATTGTTGGGGCGGTTGCAGTACATTAGCCGATTCATTGCACAACTTACAGCTATATGTGAACCAATATTCAAGCTCCTGAGGAAGAATGCCCAAACGCACTGGAATGATGAATGTCAAGCGGCCTTTGACAAGATCAAGCAGCTTATGGCAAAACCTCCAGTTTTAGTTCCTCCCACGCTAGGACGACCCCTGTTATTATATCTCTCAACAACGCAGTATTCTATGGGCGCAGTCCTGGGACAGCATGATGAATACGGGCGTAAAGAGAGGGCTATCTACTACCTCAGTAAGAAGTTCAATGACTGCGAGGTCAAGTACAACCCGATAAAGAAAGCCTGCTTATCTTTGGTGTGGGCTGCTCAGCGTCTCAGGCATTACATGATGGCATACCCAATCTTGCTATTATGTCGGCATGATCCTATCAAGTATTTATTTCAGAAGCCAGCCTTGGTGGGCAGATGTGTGAAATGGCAAGTGATGCTGTCACAATATGATATCACATTTGTCACACAGAAGTCCATGAAAGGACAAGCGATGGTAGATCATTTGCGACCTACCCTTGCCAGAATATCAGCCGCTGCAGACACAATTCCCAGACGAAGACATCTTATTTGCCATGGGTGACGAAGAATCAGAAATCCCTCAAGACAAGCATCAATGGTGTCTATATTTTGACGGTGTAGTCAATAAAAGAGGAAGAGGCATTGGTGCAGTTTTGGCAACGCCGCAAGGACAGCTAATCCCCTTTGCGAGGAAACTAACATTTGAATGCACTAATAATGAAGTTGAATACGAGGCATGCATTCTAGGACTACATGTGGCAAAAGACCAGGGTGTCCGAGAACTCCAAGTATATGGAGACGCAATGTTGGTCATTTCACAAATCAATGGTGACTGGAAAACAAAAGACCAAAAACTTGTGTTATATCATGAGCATTTGCTGAAGCTGATTGATGAGTTCGATAATGTCAAGTTTTCCTTCATGAGTCGAGCCAAGAATGCATACGCAGACGCTTTAGCTACCCTGGCGTCATGGTTATCTCTCCTAGAGGCACAAGCTATGGATATCTCAGTCACTTGTGTAGAGCAGTCAGCACATTGCATGCATATTCAGGAAGCACCACCAATAGATGAATTTCCCTGGTATAATGATATTAAAATTTTCTTGGAGACTAGTAGTTTCCCTTCTAGCATTTCCGCAACAGATAAGAAGACTTTGATACGGTTGGCCTCCAAATATGTGCTCGAGGCAGGGCAGCTATACAGAAGATCTTATAATCAAATGCTTCTTAGGTGTGTGAAAAAGAAGGAGGCAGATATGTTAATGTTAAAGGTTCATGCAGGCACCTACAGTCCACATATGAATGGAGTTCTCTTAGCCAAGAAGATTATGCTGTAGGGATATTTCTGGTCCACTATGGAAACAGATTGTTGCTGATTTGTGAGAAGATGCCACAACTGCCAAATATATGGCAATTTTATACATGCTCCCCCAGCATCCAACGGACATCATTACATTCTTGTGGCCATCGATTATTTTACAAAGTGGGTCGAGGCGGCATCATATAAGACTGTAACAGCAGCAGTCACAGAAAAATTTATCAAGAATAATATTGTCGCCAGATATGGAGTTCCACATGCCAATAAAAATCGGCCGCAGATGAATGGAGCAGTGGAGTCGGGCAATAAAAATCTGATAAAGATCTTGAAAAAGATGGCTGAGACCCACAAGGATTGGCATGAGAAGCTGCCTTTTGCATTGTGGACTTACAGGACCTCGGTCCGGACGTCGACGGGAACAACACCGTATTCTCTAGTATATGGTATGGAAGCGGTCATTCCTTTCGAAGTAGAAATTCCGTCATTAAGAATTTTGAAGGAAGCAGAATTAGATGAGGCAAAATGGATTCAAGATTGCTGTGTTTAGTTGGAGTTGATGAATGAATGCAGACTGTAAGCCTTACACCATGCCCAATGCTATCAAAAGTGAGTGGCCCGAGCATATCAGAAGAAGGTCCGGCCCAGAAGACTTAAGCCAGGCGATTTGGTTTTGCGTGCCATTCATTTACCCGATGCTCGAGGAAAATTCAGGCCCAATTGGCGTGGCCCATTCATAGTAAAAGAGGTCCTCTCAGGAGGTGCAATCATTCTTGAAGACATGGATCGTCGAGCGCAATTAGAGCCTGTCAACGCTTCCTATCTGAAAAAGTATTATCAATGATCCCCAGTCAATCTCAAGCCTTGCACTGTGAACCCTACATCTCTATGTTTTTTTTTCTCCTTTTGCATCCGCATGGTAGTATTTTAGGCTATTGCATCCCAACATAACATAAATCATATTCTGTACTGCATCATAATTAAGCATCATCATTGTCCAATGAGAAAATTCGGAAGGTAGCCTGCTTAGGAAGAGTTTGGTCCTCCTCACGTGTTACTACCCATGTGACTTAGGGAGTGATTATTCATGGAACATGGATGAAATGTGCAAATTCCCAAGGGGCCTATACCTCCAGAGGGAGGGAAAAATGATAGGTCATGAGTGAGGGGGAACAATAAAGAAAAAAATACAGCCTTTGGAGCACAAAAAAAAGAAAAGAAGACAGAAGTTGTAGAAAGAAGTCAGCTCCAACGAGAGAGGTATATAGGAAGACTCTATCCCTATCACATAACTTGGAGAAGAGTTGAAGCATACACAAACAAAGCTAACATTTAGAAAGGGACTAGCCACCCCTTTAGCCAAAAGACTAGCAGCCACCTTCTCAGCTTAGGTGTTTATTACCTCCAAGTAGGGGTAGGGTCAACCAATATGCCTTTGAGGGCGTAAAAGAAATGTGAATTATTAAAAGAGTAGGTGTAGGGCCCTAGGAGTTTGGGACGGGGTCCATGACCTCCAAAAGAGAGCTACAAATAAAACTAAGTGTCTAGGTTAGTGCCATGTGAGTTGAGGACATTTCCATTTCGTATGGCAGGCAATACAAGCTTCCTTGGCACCGAGGGCACCAACGTCTATAAATCATGCATCAATCTTGCCTCTGTATTGTATTCAACATTTAGTCTTTAATAGCACATATTTGCATCACTTTGCAAGGCATTTGTCCATATTCCAACCAGGGGCATGCCAGCTGCCTTTTTGAGTTGTAATATTGGCAAATGGGAATTTAGACTAGGGGCATGTTAGTTGCTTCTTCGGTTGGAAGAGGTCATTGACTAGGGACATGCCAACTGCCATTCTACGTCAATGGGACAGTGCTACATGAAATGTGTGGGCAAGCGCAAGCAATACAAGAGTTAGGATGACACAATATGCAAGCAAATTCTTATTTTATTCCAACTCATCAGTTATACAAGTTTTACTCATCCGACCATAGTGGACCAGATGATTTCAATCAACTCTAGGTCTCTTTGAGCTTCCAGCCTCTGTAAAGCAAGTGCCACTAGGAGGAATTTCGCTTATAGGCCATGTTTCTCGTATTTCTGCTTCATACTCTGCTGTGCAGTCTAAACCCTCAGTAATAGCAAGATCAGAGGATTGAATACTGACACGCGTCATGTGGGCTAGTTCTGAGGTTGTCACATCAGAGTCACAAATATATTTCTTGTAGCAATCAGGGATGGGACTTTGCTTAATTGAATCCTGGCAAAAGCCAAATTGGCAAAGAACACAGACAGGACGATATTCCACACTGCCCGTTAGCCCTGGAAGGACAACAAGTCGCATGTCCCTATCATTGAAGAGGACAGTAAAGGATTTTGGGGTTGAGAATAGAATGCGCCAAACTACAGTGTCCTTGGTGAGATTATGTAGTCTGCCGCACAGCTCATGAACGCCTGGAAGGGTCTATGAATGGTTGGTATTGCTATAGGCTTCAAATGCCGAATGCTAAGGCCATAGGACATCCATTCCCAAATAGGCAGCAAACCAAACCTAGCAGGAGAAAGTGGAGCATGATTGGATAAAACACAGCCGAACATTGAAATAATATGGTTTACTCACTTGCACTAGAGCACCGCAGCCACAGAAATGCCTGGAACATTTCAGTGCCCGATCCAAGCCGACATAGGTCTCTGCCAGAAGAATGGGGGCAAGATCAATATGGCGAGTGACCATTGCCAATGCTATTTCTGCCACTTCGATAGCCACTATCATCCGACAATGGCTAAAAATGAGTTCTCCAAGAAAGCGTACCACAAAGCCATGAAGCCACAAGCTACCCAAGGAGGAACGTTTGTTGATAATCTTGTCAAAATAATCCAAGCGTAGCATGGTAGCCGATCCGTCCTTACAAATGAGGCTCTTCTCGCAAGCACTCCAGGATAAACCAGTCAGTTGGCTCAGGACCGAAGCATAGCTATTACGGTGCATGAAGACAGGTGAAGACATGTACAGTGACAGGCCGCATATCTGTATGGCTTCCTCCAAGGTCAAAGTTAGTTTCGTCTGGCCGAAGCGAAATACATAAAAAGCCGGTTTCTAGAATCTGGCTACAGCACACAGCAAATGCCAATTTACTTCCACCTTAGCAATGTCCAATAATGTGGAAGATATGCCCCAAATCCGAAATTGCTCACGATCTGCAACAATCAATGCATCAATCCAGGCTCGCAAAACATCAGAGCAGTGCTTTGGTGTCACCATGGTGGGGTAGCCCTGTGGAAATGAACTTGGGTCAGATATGGTAGGAAGGAAGCAAAATCACATTTGAGGATGAACGAAAGCAACTTGGCACAAGCTTGGGGACAAACAGAATAATTTAGTAGAATATAATCTCAAGGAAGAAAAAGAGCACGTAAAGCTTGTAAACAAAAAGGAAATTGGCAGGATATGAACATGCATCAGAATAATTTCTCTTGTTGCAAATCTAAAATGCAAAGGGAACATCACTTCATGTAATAAGCAGAGAAGCCCAAGAATGGAAGCAAAACAGAATATTCGTGCAGAATTTAAGGACAAGCCACACATATCTTTATAAAATCCATATGTTGCCTTCGCGTAGCAAGATGTGAAGAAGCATAAGTAAGAAAAATCAGCAAGAAAACATATGCATATGCAGATATTCATCTCATGACAGGAGTCTACCTACCATTGTGACGAAAGAAAGGCACAGTCGATGCCCAGAAGATTTAAAAGAGGGCTATAAGGGAGGTGGAAGGCCTGAGAATGCTTTTTCAGAATGGATGGCGGCGTATCTCGCTAAAAATGCGAATTTATATAGGGAAGAAGCAAAGGAGTCATAGCAAAAAAGGAAGGTAAACTGGCCATTTTGAGAGGAGCACCAAGGTGGCGCACCTCAGTGGCGCACTTATAGGGCGCACCTAGGTGGTGCAACTGGGAGGCGCACCACCCTGGCAAAAATTCTACAGAACCTCCCCTAAAATTTGAATCTCGCCCAAATCGACGCTAGTTCTTAAACTTGCATAGAACATTTATCCTTCATGCACATACAAATACCCCAAGAAGAGGGTTGCATCTCAAAGTCAGATTGGCATTCAAGAAATTTTCAAAAGATACATGGTTCAAGATACAGTTTTAATATTTATACAAAAATTGGCAAATAACAAAGAAGAAGACAACTACTCCTCGTCTGACTCCTCGTCGGACGATGCCTCTTGGAAACTCTTTGCTAGAAGTCGGGCTCCTCGCCGAGTGATCCAGCGTGACCACTGAGCAGTTGCAGTAGTCTGGGAGCAGGAAGAAGAACTTTGAACCCTCTGTGAAACCTCTGTGTCAGAGCGGTCCTCGTCGGATGCTTCCATGGTAAACTCTCCCCTACTAGTCGCGTTCACTTCATGGGCTGGATAATCTTGTTGTCAAAAAAGAATGTCAGATTTGTATCAGTGGCCAGTATAATGTAAAAGGAAGTTCCTGTGTAAATAAAAGGGGGAAGAAGTACCCAAATGATGTTGTGTCAGCACAATTCCTACAAATTTGCAAATATATCAGGCATGTTTGTAATGAAAATGGTAATTTAAAAAATTAAAGACATACCCTTTTTCGCCGAATGTCCTCGTAAAAAGAGGTGAATTGCTCCTCGAAGCCTTGTGAAATGAAACAAATGTCAAATTTATCCTTTTGTATGAAAAGAAATTTTCAAGCAGAAATTACAACAATTTACCTTAGCCCAGTCGGAAGCGTACCACATTCCGCGTTGGCTGTCACGCACGTCCTCCTCAAAGAGATAGGGCTTCCCGATCCGTCTGTACCAAGCCAGGTAGTCCGTGTAGTTGACTTCTCGAAGAACGTGTCTGTCCTGAGAAGCCACAACAGCAGCATGCCGACTC
Source organism: Posidonia australis (assembly GCA_024699735.1). Classification (NCBI taxonomy): domain Eukaryota; kingdom Viridiplantae; phylum Streptophyta; class Magnoliopsida; order Alismatales; family Posidoniaceae; genus Posidonia; species Posidonia australis. The sequence continues at coordinate 14,785 of JAMKQA010023096.1, forward strand.
CTAGCCACAGCACGGGACGGGACCGAAAGGTCCATGTTAGGTGGAGGAGGGGCAGGAATGCAGAACTTGTTCAAGAATTGATGCCTCACGCGCCCCGGGAGGAAATACGCCGACTTCTTCATGTAGTAGAATTTAACCTGCTTGTCCCTTAGAATGCGGCCAGAGTTCAGAGGTGCCCAATTAAAGCCATCATATCTGGAGAACGGGCGCAGGTGAACCTGTTGCAAGAATAGACAATTGTAGACAACACAGGCAATGCAGACATACAGAAACTAAATCCAAAGTGCGAAAACTTACATCCTCGATCTCTACCAAGTCTAGCAGATACCGGTAGGACTCATAGCTATAAACCCTTGCAGCAGCCCGGTGGTTAGGCTCGACCCACTGGCAAGGGAGAGGAAGAAGCTCATCATGAAGGCGGTCAAAGCTATGCCCCCATGTATTGTGCTCCATAATCCAGTACTAGCAATAGCAAGCAAAGAGATAGTTAATCAGATCTCTTCAAAAGGGAATGGTTTTGCAAAATGAAAAAAAGAAATACTTATAGTCAGCAGGGGATACAATCCCATATAAGAATGGCGCCCTAGCCTGGCTACGTTGTCAAGCCCGCAAATCAACCAAGTATAACTGGCGCCAGCCCAATCGTAATGATCCAAATACTCCAATTTGGTTAGGTATGTGTAGACACCCTGATTTTGAGGTGACCCAGGAATGAGTGTCCCTATGTTGCTTTGGATGCGATCAGCCCTTAAACCGAGCCCCAAACCCATTAGCTAGAGCCCAAATCAGACATTTGTGAGCAGGGCTAGCGCACCAAGGTGGCGCAC
>JAMKQA010023097.1:0-12165 GCA_024699735.1 Posidonia australis
AAGCGACTGAAAAGCCTAAATTTCATGGGCGAAATCAAGGAAGACCGATTTTATCGGGCGTACGAGGGTGCCTAACACCTTCCTCGTGCGTAACAGGGATCCTTACCCGCATTCTGGTTATTTCGTATACTTTGTCTTTGTTGTTTTTGCATGATTTTTCATGTATATGGTTTTCCTTGTCTTCCATAATAGATTAGGTGGCGACTCCATTTGTTTTATGCTTTTTCGACGTGATTTTGCCGTCCGATTTCGCATTCATTTGCGGAATCTCCCCGCCGGCATGGTTACAGTAATATTCTTCCCTTCAAAATAAATAAGAAATTTTTTGATTAGTTTTGAGTATAGTAAATGAAACAAAAGAAATAGCAAGTAACATAAACAAACGAATCTAATACTAACTGAGGGTTGACCTCGCATGCATATGTCATGGGTTATATGTCATGCTATGGATTTATATAAATGAAAATACATAAATGAAAAATACTCCCTTTCACCCTCGTGTGCTTTAGAGTGGATGAAGGAGGTGGAAGCCGGTCGAACGAAGCTTTGAAGACGTGCTATGGCTTGGACAGGATGATCTCTAATGGATCTAGACTTCTCACATAGAAGTTGGACAAAGTGGGCTATAGCTCTCTCTCTCACACAAGCTCTAGGATTTTTACTGGCTCTTACTCTTAACCTAGGGGTCTATTTATAAAGTTTGGGGGCTCTAAATCTCATCATAAACGAGTAGGAGATCAATGGCAAAGATTAAATTCATAAAATATGGCAAAAAATCCTTTAAAGATCTTGTCGCCTATAGGATAGGCGACAGAATCATTCAGTCGTCGCTCATACAAGCGATGATATGATTGACCCCGGATTCCATGCACGTGGTGAATCGACAGCTAGCTGGCATGAAATTTGCTACGTAAGCTAGTCGCTTGTGCATGTGGCGTCAAGAAACTAAAAAGGAATAATTTGCAAAATTAAAATCAAATTACGAATCCATTAATAATGTGAACACAATCAACCCTTAAAAATCATTCTCATAATTAAGAGATATTTAAAATATATTTCTAAATTCTAATCAAACTTAAAATGTTAAGTAAATTGAATTTGAAAATCAAATCTTCAATAATTACGAGAAAATATCAATTAGATCAAGGATAAATCTAATTTATTTTAGATTCATAATTATCTTGATTTTTGGATTTTATCTTTATTTTCTTGGCATTATCATGAATTAAATATAAGCTATCACATTATAATGTGATAACTTATCATAAAATCTCATTTTTGGTAAAAATAAAGATAAGTGATCTTAATTATCAAGTCATCCAAATTTCAATAATTTTCTTGAATTATTTGGCATTTATAATGATTTATATTGTAAGCACATATTATTTAAATGTTGGAAAATTATAGAAATAATAATAATTATTATTATTATGGGAAAAATCATGGTAATGTTTATAAATATCCTATATGTCATATTAGGGTCCACGATGACAAATTATATGAGAGAGAAGGCCTAGGATTATAGTCGTCTACTGTTATGGTGCTTGAAAATCTTATTGCCACTTTAAGTAGCGACGAGTCCTGTCGCCTATCAGACAAGCAACAGTTTGGGCTTTTACAGTTTACCCCCTATCTTTTATCTTAATCCATAGAGATGCATTAAAACTCCAAAAACACAGAAATTCCATGATAAAATTTAAAAGAAGGTTAGAGTTCCTTAGCCATGTGATCTAGGGCGCCTCAAAAGTTCTTATCCTAAGTGAACTCTGGGAAATACAAAAATAGAATATTTATAGGTTCCCTCAACCTCGCTCAGGGAGGGACATCTGTAGACACCCTGGTTTTGCATCGCCCAATGATGGATCTCTCTAGAGAGTGTCTTGGTTGCAATGGGCCGAACTTGGAACCCACACCTAAAAACACCAATCCAAAACCTTAATTCTAGCCCAAAGTCCAGCAACCTGACTCTGTCATGGGACTGCGTGGCTTGATACCGTGGATAGATTGCGTGGTTGGGATGTGCGGGTGACCAAGGACTGAAACAAAGCAGAATGACTGATTGGTTCAACCATGTTACAAACCATTGGTTGTATGCATCTAGTTGGCTTGCATGGACGTGGGCATCTGGCCTGGTGTGCATGGAATCCCCATGCACCATCTCCCCCACCAAAACCTTAACCCAAATCCTTGAAACCCAATCCAAACCCTTGAATTCAAACCTAAACAAATCTGATGACTCCCATGCAAACCATAGTCCTATATAACCCCATCCTCCATGAACGAGAGACAAATCTTCCCTTAGCCATGAGAGACCCTTGGGAGAGACTTCCCATGTCTAGGAGCCCTAGCATCCCCTCATTGGAGTTTCTCCTTCCCATCTCTTAAACCCATATTTTCACGTCCTATCTCTGCATATCATACGACTAGCAGCCCTTCATCACGTCTTAGACCTTCCAACATCACTGTCGACCTCTCCTTCAATCCTCGTTGCAACTGGGATGCCTTGACGGCCTCGTCAAATAGCCCACCATTGGAGGACGTCAAAACTCATCTACCATGCAAGTATGTCTCAAGATCTTAATAGGATACGATTATACAGTCATTATTTTCATGTTCCCTATGCATGTCAATGTTTATTTGAGGGTTTTCTCATCGTTTTATTCTAATTAATCGCATTATTCATGTTTTTCGGCAATGAGTCACTGTCCACGTGAAGCCGTTGGCCCTTGAGCATGAACAATGAACGCTCTCCCTCATTTTTCATGCGCCTTGCATCCCTAGATCTTCTTCGGTCCTTTTCGTTAAGTTTTAGCACCATTCCAAGCATCTATGGCCGACCTCAGGGTCACTGGAAAATGGATCATCGGTAGTCTAGAAACGACAACGGGGAGGCAGATCCAGGCCATTTTGATCCAAGTTTTTGGTTCCCATGTGTTGTCTAATATCCCATCTTCCTTTCTGGACAATTATGCATGTGTTTTATGTCTCGTGGATTTGTAATGTGAACGATGAAATCGACTGTCTGAACCTACAAATGACTGTCGCGGCTCGACAGCGTGTGCAGTTTGCATGAGTGGGTTGCACAGAATGATTAGGGCCAGAACAGGGATAGAGCACCATTGTTTGGCCTTCGATCTGCATTGGTTTTGATTTATTGATCTTTGATTTCAAGTTTTCTTTGTTTTCAAAGCATCAGCATTGTGACCATAGCGGAACCGACCTTTTGCGGCGAGGGAGCGCGCAAAGGACCGAAAAGGTCACGACGAAGATGGTGAATTCGAGGAAGGACACTAGACTCGAAAACACCGAATGAAAACATGAAAAAGAAAAAATGATAAGGACAAAATGGAGTCACCACCTAATCTTTTTAAAAGCCAGAAATACGAGGAAAATTGGATGCGATAAAACGCTAAAAAAACAATACAAAATCAATGCAAATGTATGCATGAATGTGTGTGCATGCTCCGTGCCTAATGGATGCAACACATTGGTCCTTGCGAGCTAGAGAAAGGGTAAGGACTCTTGTTACACATGGGGAAGGTGTTAGGCACCCCCATGCACCTGAGAAATCAGTCTTTCTAGGCTTTCACTCGCTTGTGTGTCACCGAATGCAAATGATCATGTATGCTTGCTAGGACTAAGATGTACATATGTTATATGCCATGCTGAAGTGAATGAAGTGCAAGGAGGCAGGAATGATATAACCTAAGTGTGCTCAGAAACGCTATGTAGATCCTGGACCATCGATCAGAAGGATCCGACATAGTAATTGTCATCGCCCCTAAATGCAAGTATGTCATGATGCATGATGTGAATTTCATGGTGCATGAGGAGGATTTGGGGCAAGGTTGTATAGTGATATGAATGTATGTGATTAAATATGAAGTGCTAAGAGTGTGCAATGTGGTGTATCATGCATGATGGTGTAAGTCATAAGCATGATTAATGTAGATGCAAGTGCATGTGCCTGGATGCATGGATATGTGGTGTAAAAATAGGTGGAGTAAGTAGATAAGGACTCAGGCGAGCTGCCTGTTCTGTCCTTGGTTGACCCGTGCATGTCCACTACGCAAGTCTGTAGCCAGTCGAGGCACGTATGCCAGTCACAGAATAGGGTAGCGAACCAGTGACCTTCACCTTACCTTAGGGTGTAATATGGCTATGCAAATGACTAAATAGATGCATGGGGACCTAGACGGGACTACCATGAATAGGTGCATGCCATGGGTTAGGTCCTATGATGCGTGGATATGGGGTGGTGGAATGAATACGGTGGGTGGTACCAGAGCTCAGTCCGACAGCTTGTTCTGTCCCTAGCAGAACCGCGCATGCCATACGCGCAATCGCGACGCGCCCACTAGAGACATAACAAAGCTGCGAGCTATGCCAACTTGCAGACCCACATGCGATGATGCAAAATGCTATATGATGCATGGGAAGCTAGAAGAGAGGTCAAGGAACGTACATGGGCACTTAGATGGAGCCGTGACTGGCTGGAGACCTCGACCTGCCTAGCTCGCTGCGAGTTGGGTTCCACCGGCAAGCTCACTTGAGTTCTCCATCCAGGGGCTTCGACGTGGCATTCCGGTGCTTCCAAAGGCTCAAAGGGATGAAGAGGAATGCAAATGATGCAATGCGTGTATGGGTGCGTGAGTGGATCCTTCCATCCACCTGCATCGTTGGAGGTGGATTCTGACGTCGTCGGAGGTGGAAAAGGTGAAGGTGAAGTGATGAATGGGGCTAGGGGAGATACGTAAATTAACATGGAATTGGCAAAATATGGAGATGGCAACGAAAATACAATGCAATGATACATAAATAGCCACAGGAGGAGGCTTACCTGTGGGATGGGTTGTCCTCTCCAACGAGGCTCAAAGCAGTGTTTTCTCCGGTTACTGGCGCATGACGGTTGCGGAAGCGGGTCTGGAGGGCTAAGGAGATGTTGGGGAAAACTCAGGGAGGTAATGTGGGGCGGGTGTGGTGCTAGTAGGGTGTTGAAGGTTGATTTCTGGCCAGCGGTTCCGGCAGACGATGGGGGAATGCAAAGGGGTGTGCCTTGGTGAGAGGGGAGGCTCTGCCGGAGGTTGGACGGCTCTGGCGCAAGGCTTTGGAGGCGAGGCCAAGAGGGGACATCATGCTTGTTCTAGATGGCCGAAAAATGGAAGGATGGCTGAAAATGGGTGGCTAGCGGTGGTTGCCCAGGGATGGTTTGACCTCCAGGTTAGGTTTTGGAGGGGCTAGTTATCCAAGAAAGGCAAGAGGATGTGGGAGGGGTGTTTTTGTAGGAGGTCGTTCGTCGGATAGCCAAGGAGGCATGCCGCAGGCGATGGCGTGCTGGGTTTGCCGGCGAAAGGCTGCTGGTTGCAGGGCATGGCCAGCGAGAGCAGGGGGTAGCAGGGCATGGCTGTGGCTACACGTGGGTGGCGTGGTGGTGGTAGAGGTGTCAGGCATGCGAGTTAGTAGCAGAGCGATGCTGTGCTGTGGCTCGTACAAGGTACGATGACAGTGACGGGTCGAGCGACTCACATGGGGCAGCCTTGATCATCACGCGCATCCACGACGCACGATCAGGCTATGCAATCGGGCCATGCATCCCACTGGCACAGGGCACACAGGTTGGATTTTGGTGTTGGATTTTGGTGTTTGGTTTGGTTTAAGTGTTTTTGACTGATTTAGGGTGTTAAGGGGGTGGAGTGCCTCATTGCCACTGGAGCGCTCTCTTTCGGAGAAATCCACTACGAATGGTTGCCAAAATGGGGTGTTTACAAGCATAGCATTAAACAAGGTGCCCACATGGGCATACATTAACAACATCCATGCATTGCATCTTGCATCTCATCCAAGGGTGTACAATGAATGGCGTATTCACCTACATAATGTCATGAACCTCGCTTGTATTGTTTTTCTATCATATTTTTAGCTTTTCGCATTTATTTTTAGAGCAATGATGCTTACTGTATCTAGCTCTTGGTAATCATCGGGCTAGAGCTCATACAACGTGGCTGAGCATTACATTGTATAGTTTTCCGCCCCACATGTTTTATTCACTTTGGCATAGCATCGAGCTCTAGACATTTTTAGACATGAGCAACCGTATTTTACCTCTTTGCCACACACATGCATGAGCAAAAAGGTGCAGAAAGACCGATTCGTCGGGCATACAGGGGTGCCTAACACCTTTCCTATGCATAATAGGAGTCCTTATCCATTCTTTGTCTGCAATGACTAATGTGTTATCCATTGGCATTGGAGTCATTTTATTTGTGTTTTGCATTTTATTGCATTTATTTTGATTTTCCTTGACTTTTTGTTAAATAGACTAGGTGGCGACTCCCATTATTTGTTTTTTACCTAGTTTTCTAGTGTTTTCGAGTCAAGTGCCCCTCTTCCTCAAACTCACCGCTCAGTCGTGGCCTATCGGTCCTCGTGCGTCCCTAGCATGGGTTCCCGCCATCGACATGGTCACACCTATATTAATCGATTTATTTCTGCATCGTAATCTTCTTTTATGGTGTCGATTTCTAGATGATTACATTTTTAACACCCAAAATTAAATATTTTGATGCTATGGTTGTTTGTTGTTCAACTATAATTCTTTTATATTTATTTCTAATATCTTTTTAAGTGTTAAATTTTTAATAATAGTTTCCCTTCTAAAGTGTTACATTCACAAATGTTTCCCTTCTAAAGTGTTACATTCGCAAATGTTTCACATAATAGTAATGCTATAACAATGATGAAAATGTTGTATGAAGAGAGACATATAAATGACATCTTGTCATTGTCTAATACTGTAACTAGATGAGTGATAACGATGCACAAAAACGCAAGAGAAGTAATGTTTATAAAAGATGATATAGTGAAAAAGAAAGGAACAAGACAAAAGATGAGATTATGAAACAAAGAGAAAAATGGCGTCTTTGGAAAAGAAATGTGAAAAGCAAAAGTTCCGTTGGAGAAGGTGATTGCTCTGTATCGACTACATATTCTAGTCTTAGTCACACAGGAGGCTCTAATGCTTCATGTATGACTGTTCTAACTATCTTCTTCCCTTCATAGGCTCCATTGAAACTATTTATTGTGGTAATGGGAATTCACGTGATATTCGAATCCAAGATCACATGATGCCTATTGAATCCAATAATATCTTCGAGTCAGATAAGACTCAAATACCAAAAAGTATGTCCTTAAAGACTTTCACATTTATTCTCAAACACCAAATAAACTATTGTTCTTTTTCATGTGCCAGGAACCTTCTTTGATAAATGGTATTCTGGCCCCCCATTGCACGTTTGCTCTGAACGTGGAGCAATTGTATGGTTTGAGGAAAGAATCCAACGATTAAGCAAAGTTACTCCTAAATTTGCAATATGTTGTTTAAACGGGAAAGTTAAAATTCCCTACCTTTGTGATACTCTTAGTTTGCTTGCAACATTGCTTGATGGCAACAATGACATTTGCAAGGAGTATAAGAGAAATATAAGACATTACAATAACATGTTTGGCTTCACTTCGATGGGAGCCAAGCTTGATAGCAGTGTCAACGATGGTGGGGGACTATATTGCTATTGTATTCATGGGGAAGTCTATCATAAAATCGGTACATTGCTACCAGAACATGGCAAGCAACCATTATTTGCACAATTGTACATATATGACACAAAGAATGAGATTGACAATCGAGTCAAAGCTTTTTGCCCAAATTCAAAAGAAACTTCTCCAAACAAAGAGTTGATATGTATGTTGTAAGATATGTTGGATGAGGAAAATCCTTATGTTAGAAAATTTAGGCAAGTTAGAGATTGGATTCATATTAAAGGACATAAGACATTGTAGTTGCAAATTCTTGAATCAAGAGATACTAATGGTATTCAATATTCTAGACCGAGTGCAAGTGAGGTTGCAGTCCTTATGATGGGTAATATAGATCAACAAAGTAGTTGTCGTGACATTATTATTTCTGAAAGAGGAAGTGGCCTCCAAAGAATCAGTGAGTTCTATCCTGGATATATGCCTTGATAGTATCCATTATTGTTTCCTTATGGAGAACAAGGATGGAGATTGAATATGCTCCATGGTCGACTTGTTTCCAATAGGAAGGACAAGCTTAGAAAGATGAACTATTATGCTTTTAGACTACAAAGCCGTTATTTTGAAAATAACACCCTTATGCGAGGTGGTCATCTCCTACAATAGTATATAGTTGATGCCTATGTAGTGATTGAGTGTGAATGCCTAGCTTGGTTTCAAAGAAATCAAGAGGAGTTTAAAGGAGAAACTTATACAGAAATAAAGGAAGCATTGGAAAGTGGAAATGTTAAAGGATCAAGTGTCGATAGAAGAATTATACTTCCTTTGTCTTTTACAGGAGGTCCAAGATATATGAAACTAAACTATCAATATGCAATGTTAATTTGTTCATGGTCAGGTGATCTAGATTTATTCTTGACTTTCACTTGCAATCCAAATTGGAAAGAGATCCATGATTATCTTGATATAGTTGGAGCTCGTGAGCCTGGAGATCATCTGAACATCATTGCAAGAGTATTTAATATCAAAGTCAAGCAACTTAGAGATGATATAGTTAATGGAAAACTTTTTGGATGAGTTGTTTCAGGTTTCTGTACATTATTGACATTTATTTCTTCCATTTCGAAAATTATTTTAATGCTTTGTTCTCATAGTGACAGTTTTTTATAGATATTGGAGTTATCGAATTTCAAAAACGTGGGCTTCCACATATTCACATGTTGATTACTCTTGCCTCAGAAGATAAGATTCAACATGTGGAACAAATTTATCATTTCATCACTGTTGAGATTCCTAATCCTATTAATGACCCACTAGTGTTTGTGACTGTATCTAGATGCATGATTCATGGCCCATGTGGGGACAGAATTAATAGGAAATCCTTATGTGTAAGGATTTCTTATTAATGATCCTATTAATTAGAGCTTCCTTGACTGTCGCTTCATATCTGCAATAGAAGCATGTTGGAGAACTTTTGATTTTTTCTTACAAAATAGATTTCCTCTGGTACAAAGGTTGGATTATCATCTTCCAAATGAACAGTACCTCATATTTAGAGATACATATTCCTTAGATGGAGTTGTAAATCAGCCTTTCAATGACAAAACTATGTTGCTTCAGTAGTTTATGGCTAATCGTTACCATAGTTCTGCTAGAACCTTGACATATGTTGAGTTCCCACAAAAGTGGGTTTGGGATGAGCAATCACTTTCTTGGAGTCCGTGTAAGCGAGCCTTATTTATTGGTTGACTTCCATATGCTAAATTAGCATATGGAGAACTATATTACTTAAGAATGCTATTGCATGATGCACAGGGATCACAAAGTTTCTCTAAATTACTTACTATAAATGATAAGGAATACAACTCTTTCAAAGAAGCTTGTGGTGCTCTTAGTTTACTAGACAATGACAATGAATGGGATTTGGCATTATCTGATGCAGTTTGATGGGCAAGTGCTTGGCAACTACAACATTTATTTGTTTCAATGCTATTGTTTAGTGAGATTAGTCATGTAGAATTGTTGTGGGAAAAATACTGGAAAGATTTTTCTAAGGATTTTCAAGTACAAGTTCTTGATTATTCGAAAATTCTTACAATTTATTTAACAGAATTTGAACTTAAACATAAGGCTTTGATGCATATTGAACTCATTCTAAATTGCAATGCGAAATCCTTACACGATTACCCGTCAATGCCTTATCCCCAAGAAATGTCAGCTCTAATTAATGAGAATTAGTTGATATTTGAAGAACTTAATTATGACATTGATAAATTGAACAATGAATTTGAACTTCTTTATGAAAGTCTCAATATTGATCAAAAAAATATTTATGATGCTATAATGGACTCATGTAGACAATCTACAGGTTCATTGTTTTTTTTTTATGGAGGAGGAATAGGGAAACCTTTTATCTGAAAAACTTTAATTGCTAGATTTTGAAGCCTTAGTCAAATTGTCTTAGTTGTTGATTCTTTTGGAATAACTTCATTGCTCCTTCCTGGTGGACAAACTGCAGATTCACGTTTCAAAGTTCCATTATAGTTGGATGAGAATTCAACCTGTCCAATAGCTCAACAGTCTGATCTTTGTAAACTCATTCAGCGTACAACACTCATTATATGGGATGAGGCTCCAATGATGGAAAAAAATGAATTTGATGCCTTAGATCGTACTTTGAGAGATTTGTTTTGTGCTATAAGGGAAAACTCTAAAAAGTGCCATTTGGCGGTGTGACAATGGTCATAGGAGGAGATTCTAGACAAATATTGCCTAGTATTCCAAAAGGTATTTGTGCAGATATTGTGGCAAATACTATTCATAATTCCAACTCAAGGAAACACTATAAAGTTTTCCACCTTCGGAAAAATATGCGAGTTAACACCAATGTTGATGGTACAACTGATTTTGAAGCAATTGAATTCGTAAATTGGTTGTTAAATGATAGAAGTGGTGGTTCTTGGATACCAATTCCCCATGATCTATTGATTAATCCAGTTGCTGGAGTTGATGGATTGGTAGATGTTATTTATCCTAATATTAGTTTATTGCATGATGATCCTTCTTACTTCAGAACAAAAGCAATACTTGCACCTAGAAATGATGATGTTGACTTCCTTAATAATTTACTTCTTTAGAGAATTTAGAGTGAGGAACAAGTCTACTATAGTTGTGATAGTGCACTTCCACTTGATGAATCTTTTACACATGATCCAAGTCTTTGTACTCCTGAGTACTTGCATTCCTTGAACTTAATGGAGTACCTCCTCATATCTTGCATTTAAAAGTAGGAGTACCTATCATATTATTACGAAATCTTGATCAATTTGTTGGTTTATGTAATGGTACAAGACTTTTGATCAGAGTTTTGCATGAAAAAGTCAATGATGCAGAAATAATGACTGGTAGTTGTGTTGGTCATCATGTCTACATTCCTAGAATAGTTTTTATAGTCTCCAAAACAAATGCTTGTTTCTCTTTAAGAAGAAGGCAATTTCTAGTTGCGACCATGCTAGCGAAATCACTTGACTCCTTGTGCGTGGAAGCACAAGAAGAATCCTGATAAGGTCACGACGAAGATCGTGAATCCGAAGGACACTAGACTTGAAAATACCAAATAAAGACAAAGAAGAGGATAAAGAAAAGAAGTTGCTACATGATTTTTTTAAATCGAAAAGACAAGAAAAACTAGATGCACAAAAATGTAAAAAAAAGGATGCAAATGAAGGCAAATGAATGTATGTATGCTTCGTGCCAATGGAATGCAACACATTGGTCATGGAAGGCTAGAGAAAGGATAAGGACTCCTGTTACACATGGGGAAGGTGTTAGGTACTCCCATATGCCCAAAGAATTGGTCTTTCTTGGCTAATCGCTCACATGTGTGACAAATGCAAATGCATGCTCATGTATGCTTGCGTAGTCTAAGATGTATGCTTGCTTAGCCTAGGATGAATGTCACATGTCATGCCAATGTAAGTATGTATGAGATAGAAAATTCGGAAGAAAATCATGTAATGCAAGTAAAAATATGTGAGAATACAAAAGTTGATCACATAGGAAAGAATAGAAAACAAATACCACAAGGTAACAAATGTAAGCATTGAAATGCCAATTATTGTACGCCCTTGGGTGATAGGAAACCATGCAAGAAAATCTAAACACATGAAGAGAAACTCGTGTAGAAAACAGAAAGACTACAAATGTATGTGAAAGTCAATAATAGAAAATAAACCACATTGGAGCCAATGTAAGCATTTGAATGCCAAATTAATGTACACCCTTGGGCAATGAGAAATCAAAAATCCAATCACACTATAAAAGAAAAGTCATGAAATATTGCGCAAGAAGCAAAACCGAATCAAGGAAGACAATGTAGGCATTAAGATGCTAATTAATGTACGCCCTTGGGCAATAGAAGAAATTGCATTGAAGAAATGTACTGGAATCAAAATACTGTTTGGAAGTCCGAATGAAAATCGAAGCAAGAAAACAAAAAAGAATTCTGTAACCATTTGAACTTTGGGTCTTACGCTAGTAATTCTCGCCACTACGATTCGTCTGATAAAACCGTTGGGTTGAACCGCCGACATGATTCGTGTCGGCGATCCACCATAGAGATTTGTCGATGCAATC
>JAMKQA010023098.1:0-13874 GCA_024699735.1 Posidonia australis
AAAAAAAAAAAAATGCGGGTTTTTTTGGTGTTTTGGCGGGCTGCTTATGGTTACCACCGTTTCAATTTTCATTTGCATTACTGTGTTAATAGATTAGGATGTGCGGTTGAGATTAGTGGCTTTTTTAGTGTTTTTAAGGACATGTCCTTAACTGATCTGTTCCCATTATATATATTTATATATATATATATTAATTTTTAAATAAAAAATAAACACATCGTATACATACATATATCAGAATAACTTAGTAGAATAATTCTATTCCATCCTTCTAACGAAATAGTTATTTTGAAATAAGTAAATCAAAATATAAATTATTATTCTAAATTTATTTTAATTTTTACACAATTAAATGAAATAATAATTCTATTTATACTAAGAATTATACTGGTTTCCAAAAGAATAGTACATTATTCCCATCACATGTCATAATTATTCGTGTTACATCATAATTATTTTCGTTGATTTCGAAGACCTTGTCGTAATTACTCTTGTTGCACCATAATTATTTTCGTTGATTTCGAGAGCCCATTGGCTGTCACATTGACAAACCAATCGTTATACTAACAAATCACCTGCTGCCATCCGCTTGCCAATAACCTGACCCATTATCAAATAAGCAGGTCCATTCTCAAATAAAATATTTTAATTAGCAAGCACATCTTTAACACGACATACATCTCCACTGCTTTAAATCACAATCATCTGTTATTATTTTAATAATATTTTTCAATTTATCTCATGTCCTCATAGCACATTATCCACATCACATGCCATAATTATTCTTGTTGCATCATAATTATTTTCGTTGATTTCCAAGACCCTGTGATAATTACTCATGTTGCAACATAATTATTTTCGTTGATTTGGAGAATCCATTGACTGTCACATTGAAAAATCAATCTACATACTAACATATCACCTGTCATCCACTTGCCAATGAACCTGACCCACTAGTCACTACCAAATAAATAAGGCCATTGACAAATGAAATATTTTAATTTGCATGTACATCTTTACCAGGACTTACATCTCCCGCTGCTCTAAATCTTATGGGTGGGTTTCGTATTTAAGAACATAAGGATTGGAATTATTTATTTATATACATCTAAACCCATTGGAAGAGCATCAACATCCGCTAGAAATCTAGTTACAAAGAAGAGCTCGTTGCACTCATTATCAAGAACAGCCAAAATTCCATAAACCCAACCCCTACCCCCTAACTTCCCCGACAAATGAAAACTAAATGTCTGAATCCCACAAGGTATGGTGTTTTTTTGCAAAAAAAATGATCATACAATTCCATGATATAAACATTTCTTTGTGGTATGCAAGGAGAAATACCGACAACAGTAGAACAACATTGATTTAGTTAGAAAACCACAACCAGGATATGTTTGGTCTACTCAGACAAAAGTCAATTTTTATCGTATCAAAATCTGCAACAAATGGCACTAGACAAGAATCAATTATTATAACTACAAGAAACCTCAATCAATAATGCTACCTCCAGCCAACGATTTCTCCAAGCAAAAAGGAAACCCTACCCAAATTCCTAGATCACTACTCTTATCAAGCAGTTTTCGGCTTAATTCTCTTCACCCTAGAGTACAAGAAGACACCAAGTAGAGCAACACCGGTTCCTGCAACAGCCACAGATTTTATTAGAAACAACAGTTCATGGGTATAAATATACTACGGGTCTCAAGCTTAGATGAAGCAAAGTACCAAGAGAGTTGATGAGGGAAACTGGAGTCCTGAAGAAGAGAACGGATGTCACGATGACCACAACCCGCTTCACGCAGTTGCCCACTGAATGGGTGACAGGTGAAACCCTGGCCAATATCATGTATGACACCTGCAATTCTCGAAGAGAAATGATAGAATTAGAAGTCTAGAGACCCCCAAAAAAAATTCCCAGAAAATTTGACAAGGACAACGAACAAGTATAGTCAAATGTCACAATAACAAAAAAATACAGATCCAAATATGAAAAAGAAAACTAGCAATCACACTCAATCTGGACTATACAAAGCATTTACTCATGAAAAAAAAACAGACAGCGAATATAATGGACTTCAGTAAATGTAAAATCATTGCTGCAAGCATTCAGAAGCCTTTTCTATATCCTGTAATTATTAGGTTAATGACCTGAGGTATTGTTTCTCAAGCAGTGACTGATTTGAGGTCTGCTATGAGTACAAGCAACTCATTACCTAAAAGAGCACCCACCATTTGCAATCTGATGGGAATAATGATCATAATGTAGGGGCATTAATTGAGATGATCTAGGATTTATCCGTTTTTTGTATTTTAGTATTAATTAATATTATATCTTTAACTATGTGAGGCGTTTTTTATTTTATTTGATTATTATCAAATATATTTTATTATGAGTAATGAAGGCCTTTGTTACTTTCACCTACTCAGTTGATTACGAATCAGTGTTTGTGTTTAGTTTTGGTAGAGATATGCTTTGTTTCAAACTCTCCCTCTTTTGTTCCATACAACTCTGTCTCTTTTGTCCATCTCTTCTCCTTGTTCCTCTTCTCATACAAACTAGATATTTCATCATCGAGTATTCACTTGAATGTCATTGACAATATTTTACAAATTAAGAAAAAAAATCTCAATTCTCCCTAGCTAATACAGGTCTGCCAAATCTAAGATTGAGTTTATATTGTACAATTTTTACAAAATTGAAAATCCCACTTTCAGTGATTTTAACTATAATGATATATGATTCCATGGGTATTTTTTATTCATAGCCTACAAATAGTCTTGCAATTCCAGATTAATAATTTGACTATAAACCATTGTATTGTTTTTGTCTAAACATTTGCAACATGAGAAAGATCCATGTAAGTTAAAATAATTTAGTTTTCTAAATAATAGAATTATAAAAGAAATGTAATGCTAGGATCTCCATCACTAGAGAAGGGCAAACATTGCTAGACTAGAGAAGGTAATGGCAAACTATTATATCTGCAACAATGCAACTTTAACTTATAGATGTATTTATTCATATTCTCAGTGATAACAGAAAGTCATTATAATACAAGTACAATAATTTAGTAGGACACGAAAATGTTAGTTTGCAGGGCAATTTAACTATGGGGGAAAAGGCAAACAAGCTCATCTCAGGAGCTCACCTGTTGATAAGCATGGAAACAAAGGCCAGCCAGGAGGGACCTTACGTATATTTCTTGGAGATTCAAACCCTGTGAACCCAAATTAAACTGAATAAGTAACCCTATCAACTATAATATGGTCCCTAGCATTTGTTATCAGGAAACAATCACAAATAAAAAGTTTGAGATAACTTACAGCAGATTGCAAGTACGAAGGAGTAACCTTGACACCCTCCACAAAAAATGTAACAGGGGCCATCAGAAGGAAAGACATGATTGTTATTACAGAGAAGAGTGTTACATTGTCCAGAGATTCCTGATGACAATCATATTACAGGTCAGCTCACAACATCACAGCAGTTTAAAACAAATAAGAGGCATAGTTGAGTGAGTTCATGAATATGTGTAAATGATAGTGGGATTTGAAATTCATATGGCATATACTTCTACATTCAAATTGTCAATAGTTGCAGGAAAATTGAAAATTATTTTATTTTACCACATATCAGTTCTCTTAATATTGGTGAATACCTCTTTTTTCACCATGAATTTTTTGCTAAGGACATTTCGAGACTGGTTGGTGAGATTTGAAGCCATTGCACTCCAGAAGCCAGCCCTGCCGGGTAAAGAAAGCAATCATGTTCAGGATTCCCATACAAACTCACTGGAAGTACGTGACAAGGCTATATGGTAGTGGTAAATACGTTGTCTACATAGAAACTTAAAAGGGAAAAATATAATACAGTTTCTCAGGAAGTTGTTATGTCATAGTTGTGAAGCTCACCAATTGAAGGAAGCTTCAGTCATTGAAGCCAAAGCAACACCACCAACAATCGGGATGAGGGAACTTACAACTAAGAGTGTAGGCATCTGATAAAGAAATATAAGTTAATAAGATGATAAGATCCAAACAGAAAAAAAAACCATAACATGAAATTATTACACCCAATATCAGTTATGCAGTAATATTTCCAGAAACCAGCAATAAATACTATGCTAGATGTATCAAATGATTGTAGTCAGAGAAAACCAACTTACCTCACCAAGGAACATTGCAGAGAGGACAACTGAGAAAAATGGCTCACTAGCTTTAATCGTATGAGTGAAGGAGACAGCAACTTTTCCAAGACTCATATTGGTGAAAAGATTTCCAAGTGTGTGCACAATAGCCATAGGGATGATACCCACAAGCTGTACAGTATATCCAAATCCAGAATTACACAACATGAAACACCAGAAATGATTAATCCAAATATCAAAACTCACACTCAAAATGTAATACCTGTGAAGTAGAAATTTTGGGCATCTTGTATAGATTTGTTGTCCACATAAAAAGCACAAGTACCGTCCCAATAGCAAATTGAGCTGTTGTGACAGTTAATGGGAATTGGTAGACCTTTAGAACCTGGGTAAAAGTAAAAATAATTGTATTTACAATACCTCTCATGTATGAATATATACTAGAAAACTAAAAAAAATTGCAAAACCAAGCCATAAACAAACATTAATTTTGAAGATTCAAAAAAAGCAATGACACTAGCCCTCTTGCTTTTTTCTCTATTTTGGTAAGTGAACCGGCTTTGCAGTTAATAGAAATTCTGACATGAAAAACACTGACAAGATGCAATATGCAACAAAGTAACAATCAAAATCCCTTCTAAAAAAAAGCTAGCATGTCTAGTGTTGAGTACCACAGAGCTTTCCTATAATAATACCGTAAAACCCCCAGTCTAAGATCTGGACTTCAAGAGATCAATGCAGAGCATGTTCTCCAACTGACAGCACACATACACCAAATCTCAAGAAATCCTACAAATCCCTACTGACAGTAAACATACACGACAAATCCAAGCTTCTCTACGAAACAAATCCTCTCTCACAACAAAAAAAGAAAACACCAAAATCGGACAAAATCTCATTTCCAATCACAACCAAAGCAAAAAAAAATCCCACAGATCATGGCACTCCTCCACATACTCCAAACATAATCCACATTCCACCTCAAAAAAAAAAAAATCTATGAAACAAAAAAATACAGATCAAATCATAACAGACACTGAGAATCACACACAACGAACGCAAATCCTTCCGCAAAACATCACATCGCACAGAAAAACTTCATCAAAGAAGAGGACCAGATCGAGACTGTCTCGTCCACTCACCTGCTTGTTGTAGATGTTGAAGAAGATGTTGAACAGATACCACAGCCCGAACAGAGATCCGAGCTGCAACGTCTTCCACAGACTATCCCCACTATTCTCCTCCGGCACCTGCGCGGCAGGCACCGCCTCCTCACTGGAGGCATCGATCCGGAACTCCTTCCTACCCCGATTCGAGGACAGATTCGCAGTCGGCGTCCATCGCCCGAACCCGAAGGCGGTGCGGGCGGGGGAGAGGCCGAGCGGGGGCCTGGAGACGGCGAGGGGGAGGGTAACGGCACGGTGGCGGAGGGGGAAGGTGGAGGTGGGGGTTCGGCGGAGGTGTTGGTTGGGGGTGGCGGAGGAGAGAGAGAAGGCTGAGCTCTGCATTTTTTTAGAGCCCGGACTTTCTCTCTCTAGAATGATAGCTCAGAGGGTGGCGGAGCTTGAGAGGTGAATAATGCGAGGGACTGAATTTTATTGGAAGGGGGCGGTGTGGTGACTCGCGGGAACATTTTAGTGCCTATAGGTTGACGCTTACCACTGTCGTCACCCAAGGTGGAAATCAAGCCAGGTCGGTGATGTACCGCCCAGCCTAGTCCGAGTCCGGTACGGCTCGGGTCCAAAAAAAATTACATGGACCGGCCGAGTCAGGTCCGTCATGTGACAGGCCTAAGGTCCAGGTCTGCGAAGTTTCATTTACTAGGTCTAATTTGGCATGTGAAAACAATCTAGACTAGGCTAGATCGGGTCGACCCGCCTGTAAAATATATATATATATGTATATTAAAAAAAAACATACAAGAAACACCATAGACTGTGGACAAACCCGACCTGACCCGGCAACGGACCATGGGCCATGTTGGACCCATGACTTATCAACATGGGTCCTGCTTGGTTCCGCCTATGGCCCGACCCTACCCGGTCCAGGCTCGATCGGGCCTTTGTTTTTTTGGGCCGGCCCAACCCAACTCGAATTATATCTCTAGTCATCACTGCCACTCTCTCCTTTACTGATTGAGGGATGATGACATTTTAATCACCTATAGGTGCTTAGATTTTATTTTATTTTACTAAAACATGACTATGACTTAAAAGAATAAGGTACAAACATTATCAAGAAATCTGACATTTCTTAATAATCGTCTTATGAAAAAGTTTTACCTAGTACTATCTAAGATTTTTTTTGTTAGGTTAAAATCTAATTAAATATAGGCTAATACAAAATTAATTAAAGTATTATAGGTTATTTTATGATTAAGTTCATTAAAAGTAAA
The DNA here is from genome assembly GCA_024699735.1 of Posidonia australis. NCBI lineage: Eukaryota > Viridiplantae > Streptophyta > Magnoliopsida > Alismatales > Posidoniaceae > Posidonia > Posidonia australis. The sequence goes on from JAMKQA010023098.1 coordinate 6,547, forward strand.
TTATTTGATTTTGAGTTAAGCTTATTAACATCTTAAGTGGTGTAGATTTAATGTGTAGAAACCATTTATGTATATTTTTATTTGTTAATGAATCGAATTGAAAAAATGAAAAATTATAGAGTTGTATAAATATAAGGCCATAGTTCCTAAATCTAGACTTTTGTCTCTCTTATTTCTTAATTTATCTTGAAAAAAACAAAGAAAAAAGAGACATGTGATGTTTAAAAGGTCAACTTCCGTGCACATGATCAAAAGCGATTTTTCTGCTTTTCAACATAAATTGAAGTATGTTCCCGTATATATTATATTTTGTGATGATTTATCATGATTTGATATTAGAAAATAAGATTTTATTATAGAAAATTCGAATGTATTTTTGAACTCTATTTTTCAACAAGTGGCATCAAAGTAAACATGTCATTTCATCTTTTTTTTTTTTTCAAATATATTGAAAATTGATGAATTATTATTTCTTAGATTGTTTCATATATATAAATAACCTAAAAATCATAATTTTATGTATCAACATCGAGAAAAAAAAATTATCCTTCACGCGTGAAATTAGTTCCAAATGTAAAGAAGAAAAAGACTAAAGAAGAAGAACAAAACGAAGTCCATGCTTGAAAATTCGGTCCCGCGTGAGGCATGATTCACGCGTAAACATGAAAATTTTTAAATGAGGAAAGTACATGGATATTTTGCATAATTAATCTTTATATTGTTAAATATTATATTATTTTCCTTTGTTAACTTGCTGATGAATTAATTTTCACGTAAATATGTTGCATGCAATTAAAATTATACTAAATATTATACTTTATGCTTATTTAGTGTTTCTTTGAGCATACATTAAATGTTAGTTTATAATATATGAGATCAAATAAATTTATTATTAGTAATCAAATATCAATTGTCTTCTATTCTAAGAATAAATTAGTCAAAGTAACATCCCATCAAAGTAGATTCTTTTGCCTAAATTAGTTTATTCAGATAGAAAGATGTTTGTGTGTTTGTGATCATGCAGATAATAATCGATCTAGAGGAAGGTCATTATTTGATGGAATACTACGCACACTTGTAGTAATAAATATGTGACAATTATACGGTTATTCCATGTGGATAACCAGTCAACCCAAAAGAAGGTTAGTTACTTAAACAAGATTAATTATCAGTATTTGATTACTACATGGAGAGTATCACTTGTAAGTTGATATTTCTGTCTAAACACTAAATGTCATTATTGCGCTAGGTATCTTGAGATGAACTCCATCATAAGTTGAATTTATGTATTTGTTTATCTATAGTGAAATATCGATAAGGTTGTCATGAGACTAACTATTCTATTGGTTCTTGTTTATTTATTAATTTATTTACTTTCTCACTTAATACATCTACTTCAATATCTACTAACATTAATTCAATTCTCATGCGTAATGGTATAAATTTCAAGTATTGGAAGAAGAACATTACTATTGTTTTCGAATGCATGGATTTTGACTTAACTCTCAGGATGAAACAACTACCTTCTTTTAAGTTAAATAGTTCTACTAAGGATAAGTAGGCTTATGAAAAGTGGAAGTATTCTAATCAGCTAAATTTAATGATTGTAAGGCGTGTTATTCCAGAAACATTTAGGGATATAATGTCTAAAGAGACAAATACTAGAGAATTCTCAATAACTTTGAGAAACGGTTTGCCAAGAATAAAAAGACAAAAATTAGTACGCTTTTGGCAAATTTGATTTCTATGATGTACAAAGGTAAGGGAAACATAGAAGAGTACATTCTAGAAATGTCTCACATTGTTTCAAAACTTAAGGTACATAAGTTAGAGTTGTCAAAAGATTTGCTTATACATTTGGTCTTGATCTTTCTTCCTAGACAATTCAATCAATTCAAGGTAAATTATAATTACTAAAAGGAGAAATGGACTCTTAATGAACTTATTTTCACATTATGTGTAAAAAGAAGAGAAATTGAAGTAAGATAAGACAAAGAATAGCCTCCACCTTTAGCATAAAGACAAAAGAAAGCTTAAGATCAATGAAGTTGTAGGTGTTATATCCAAGAAGTAACAGAAGCAAATTGATTATACCTGCTACTTTTGCGACAAAGGTGGACACAAGAAAGTTGATTGTACCAAGTATCATCCTTGACATGCTAAGAAAGGTGCTTATCTTGCTTTGATTTATTCTAAGGTCAATATAACTTTTATATCTAGACACACTTGATGGATAGATTTTAGTACTATTACTTACATAACTGTATTTATGCATGATTACCTAAGTTGTCGGACACCAAGTAATGGCAAAAGATACGTATTTGTGAATGAAAATAGAAGCAATTAATCATTTTAGATTGTTGTTCAAAATAGATTGTTATTTCGATTTTAAAGAGACTTTTGTTGTGTCGGCATTTAGGCAGAATTTGATTTTTATTTCTGTTTTAGACAAATTTGGATACTATTGTCTTCAAGGAAATGAGAAATTTAGTCTTTTTCAAGATTTTAATCTTGTTAGTATTGATCTTTTGATTAATAATAATAATTTATATTTGCTTAATACAATAAATTCTTATAATGAAATGTTGCATTCTACATCAAGAAATATAAAGTAAAAATTAAGTGAGAATTCCATTTTGCTATAGCATAAGAGCTTAGGTCATATCTCTAAATAATAAATAGAGAGACTTGTAGAATTTCAGATAGAATTCTTCATTCTCTAGACTAAGCAGACTTTCAAGTTTGCATCAAGTGTATCAAGGAAAAACGAACTAATGTTAAGAGATTAAGTGTTAAGAAACGTTCAGATGTGTTAGAATTAATACATATGAATATTTGTGGATCATTTGCAAGTACTTTATTATATTCATAGATGACTATTCACATTATGACTACCTGTATCTCATTCATGAAAAATTACAGGCTTTGGATATGTTCAAACAATATAAAGTTGAAGTTGGAAACCAATTCGACAAAAGAACTAAAGTCCTTAGATTTGACCATGTTTGTGAGTACTATGTTAGATATGATGGATTTGATGAAGAACATCCAAGCCTGTTTGCCAAGTTCTTGGAAAAATATTGTATTATCCCTCAATACACCATACCTCATTCATAGAAGAATATGGTATTCTCCAACCATGAATGGCATTGTCGAGAGACATAATATGACACTTAAAGGCATGGTGAGGAGTATGATTAATCATTTTAACTTACTAGAATCTCTTTTGGATAAGGTACTTAAGACTGTAGCTTACATATTAAACAGAGTACCAACTAAAGTAATGACTGAAATCCCATATGAATTATGGTTTGAAAAGAAATCCAACATAAAATATCTTTATGTGTGGGGTTATCTAGTTGAGGTCAAGTCTTATAAACCTAATGAAAATAAAGTAGATTCAAGGATCCTTACATGCTACTTTGTCAAATATTCTGAGAGGTCTAGAGGTTTTAAGTTTTACGATCTCACTACTAGGTTATTTTTCGAGATAGGTACTGCTCATTTCTTGAGAAAGTAGAGTTTAAGGAGCAATATAATGTTAGAAATATTATCTTTGAAGAGGAATTTATTCCTCTTCCTACAATTGCTATTGACAATGATTAGGAATTAATCCCTGACATTGTTCGAGAGATAAATTCGAAGCAAAACATTGTTGATCCTCTCCTTATTCAAGATCAACTACTTATTCAAGTTGAATAAACTCAACTCCCTTAAGAACTAATATTAGTTAGAAGGTCCACTAGAGAGAAGAAAATGTGATTTTTGATGATTACATCGTATTTCTTTAGGAACATCAAGTAAATAATGACATGATGGACGACAATCCAATCAACGTCCAACAAGTAATCAATAGTTCTGACTCTAAAAAATGGAGAGATGCCACAAATGACGAGTTTAAATTGATAAAGGATAATGACGTTTAGAATCTTATCCGATTGCTTGAAGGTGCAAAATCCATTGGTTCTAAATGGATATTTAAAACCAAGCAAGATTCACAAGGTAATGTGGAAAGATATAGGGCTCATGCTATTGCTAAGGAATTTACTCAAAAGGAAATTATTGACTATAAAGAGATTTTTTTCTCCTATTTCATTGAAAGACTCTTCTCAAATTGTCATTGGTTGCTAACTTTGACTTTGAGCTACACTAAATGGACGTAAAGACAACGTTTCTCAATGATGACATTAATAAAACGATCTATATGATGCAACTAGAATACTTTGCATTAGGTGATATAAAGAAAATGGTTTGAAAACTTAAAAAGTTCATTTATGGTTTAAAGCAAACATCTTGTCAATAGTATTACAAATTTCATCAAGTTATCATTTCATTTGATTTTGAGATGAATTTGGTAGATGATTGTGTATACTATAAATTTAATAAAAGTAAATATATTTTCCTAGTCTTATATGTTGATGACATATTTCTTACCACTAATGATATAGACTTACTTAAAGAGATCAAGAAATTTCTCTCAAATAAATTTAAGAGAAAAGACCTAGATAAAGTTTCTTTTGTATTAAGTATTCAAATTCTTCGAGATCGTTCTCGAAGTGTTCCTAGATTATCACAAAAGAATTATATAGAAAAAGTTTTCAAACAATTTGACATGAGTAGGTACAAGTTAGAAGATACTCATGTGACTAAGCGAGACAAGTTTAGTCTCAAATAGTGTCCTAAGAATAATTTTGAACATAAGGAAATGTATTCTATATACTTATGCAGTTAGGAGTCTTATATATGTTTAAGTTTGTACGCATCTAGATCTTACGTACAATGTTAGCATATTAGGCATATATTTGAACAATCTAGGTATGGATCATTGAAGGTTGTCAAGTGGGTCATGTGATATTTGTAAAAAACTAAAAACTATGTACTTGTGTATAAGAAATTAGATCAGCTAGAGATCATTAAGTATTCTAATTCTGATTTCGTTGAATGTCATGATAGTCGTAGATCCACTTTAGGATATGTATACTTGTGACTAGGTGGAGCTGTGTCATAAAAAAGTGTTAAGCAAATGGTTATAACCTTTTCCACTAAGACAGTCGAGTATATAGCATGTTATAAAACATCCAATTAGATAAAGTGTCTAAGGAATTCCGTTATGGGTCTACGAATTTTTTATGGAATTGAAAAACCACTTACACTATATCATAACAATAAATTTGCATTGCTATATTCTAATAACAATATGAGTTCATCAAAGTGTAAGTATATAGACATTAAATTCCTTGTTGTGAAAGAAAAAATCCAAGATGGTCAATGGCTTATAGAGCATACTGAGATAAACTTCATGATTGTAGATTCACTTACTAAGGAAATATCATCCAAGGTCTTTCATAAGCATGTTGTTCACATAAGTGTTGCACCATTTGATGATATATTGGTTTAATGGGAGTTTGTATTTAGATGTTCTATTGTAATAGACATTATTTTCTGCAGAAATGAAGTTTACAATTATTTTTATTCTGAATATTTATGTTGATTTCACTAAAGTTTAAGGTTGGACTAGTTTGATATAAACGTGTTTAGATCATTTCGCCTAAATTTTATACTACACATTCATACTTGATTTATGCCATTAGTTATATTAACATTTGTGACCATTGTAGGTTGAGTTACGCATATAGTAACGAAAATCTCTTTGATCCTATATTAGTACAGTTGATGGATCGGATTGTACAAGATGTTTTGATTTAAATAGTCTTTTTGAGTTAAAAAGGCTTTAATACTTTAATTGTTAATTTTATATGTAGCTCAAGTTGAAGATTGCTAAATTAAAATCTAATTAAACGTGAATTAATATAAAACCAATTAAAGTATTGTAGGTTATTTTGTGATTAGACTTATTAAAAGTGATATATTTGGTTTTAAGTTGAACTTATTGATATCTTAAGTGGTGTGAGTTTAATGTGTAGATACTATTTTAGCATATTACTATTTATTAATGGATCATGTAAAATTATATAATTCTATAAATATAAGGTCATGGTTCCCAAATCTTAGACTTTTATCTCTCCTCTCTCTTACTCTATCTTGAGAAAAACAAAGAAGAAAGAGACGTGTGATGGTTTAGAAGGATGGCTCTTGTGCATGTGATCAAGAATGATTTCTCTAGTTTTCAACATGTATTCAAATATATTTCTGTATATACTATATTTTGTAATGATTTGTCACGATTCGATCTTGAAAAATAAAATTTTATGATAGAAAATTTGGATATATTTTTGAGTCCTATTTTTCAAAATCAAGCTCTTCTATAGTTTTGTATATGCAAAATCAATAACAATGAATCTCAACAATGATACTAAATAAAGGAGAGACAACACATGCACACTTAAACCTAGATGTATGAATTAACGTAAGATTTGATATGCATAGACCAATTTTCCTATATAGACATATACTAGAAATGTGAAATAGATTATTCTAATGAAGTCACTCTAATTCTTTTCATCTCTCTTCCAAAAACCATTGACTTTGATAAATACCACAATGCCACAAGTACTACAATTCCAATTTAAACTTAGCAATTAATCTTATAAACGTACATCCAAAGAGCATGGTAGTTCCTTTATCTCTCTTTATTTTTTTAATTATTTTAGATTTGTTAGATGGCGCTTGGGGAGCATCCAACCTTGGTGTTTCGGTCCCTTCCCACTTCCCCAGACTTTCTCTCTCTATAATGTAGCAGATCCCAACCCCAATAGCAGTGTTAGATCGGACGGTCCATAATTACTTACACTAACGCTTAGATTAAGTACCGTAGACTTATTGTGCTGGTGTAAAAGAGCTGGGCCCGGTGTGGTGGGCCGGTGAATGGTGATTGCACCGAATCTTGTTGTGGTCTTGGAAAGGTCACTCGTGTCGTTTTGTGAAGACGTGGGGAAACTAGTGAAGGAAATTTTTTTTTTCATAACTTCCAAAACTTCTAGACTGGAATAAAGAAGGATTTTTGTTGGTGGCGGATTGACAGGTGAGAATCTTGGTGGAATAGTGTTGCTCTTTGAACAGAGTATAATAAAAGTAAGAATAAATAAAAAGTTGTATTATTATTTTATTTAGAAGTGATATTCTTTTTAAGATAAATAAGTAAGAAGAAATTCTGGTTTAGTTGGAAAAAGGAAAATAAGTATTAGAATAAGTAAAAAATTATAAATTAATAATAATTAACTTATTTTCAAATTATATATCTAATTTGAAACATATATAGTCTATATTAAATATGAACTATTTTTATATAAAAGATAAATATACTGTAGGCATACATATATCATAATAAATTTGCAAAATAACTTTATTCCACGTCCATTAAGGAATAA